>CAXKVX010001199.1:0-89738 GCA_964058865.1 Eleocharis quinqueflora | reverse complement strand
CAACTGTGCGAGCTCTTGGACATTGGAGGCACTATCTCATTTCGAAGGAGTTCATTCTCTACTCCGACCATGAGGCGCTGAAATTTATTAATGGGCAGCACAAACTAAAACCGAGACATGCAAGGTGGGTGGAATTTTTACAAGGCTACACATTCCACATCAAGCATAAAAGTGGAGCTTCGAATCAGGTAGCAGATGCTTTGAGTAGACGACATTCCTTGCTGTCCACAATGAAGGTAAGTGTTCCAGGATTTGAATTGATCAAGGAGTTGTATGCTGAAGATGAGTTCTTGAGCAAGGTCAAGGTTGAATGTGCAAAAGGACCATACAAAGAATTTGTGGTAAAGGATGAGTATCTCTTCTATGGCAATCGTTTGTGCATACCAAATTGTTCTTTGCGATGACAGATCATTAAAGAGGTTCACGCTGGTGGGTTAAGTGGTCACTTTGGACGAGATAAAATTGTTGCTCTACTTCAAGATCGTTTTTATTGGTCAAAGATGACAAAGGATGTGAACCATTACATTTTGAGGTGTCGTACTTGCCATCTAGCGAAAACCACATCCCAAAATTCTGGACTTTACACTCCACTTCCAGTACCAATTGCACCATGGGAAGATGTGAGTATGGATTTTGTTATGGAACTACCCCGAACTCAACGCAGCAAAGATTCAATCATGGTGGTGGTTGATCGCTTCTCTAAAATGGCGCACTTTGTTCCTTGTGCAAAAACCATGGATGCCACTCACATAGCAGAGCTTTATTTTAAGGAGATAGTAAAGTTGCATGGCATTCCGAAAACCATCACATCGGACAGAGATCCAAAATTTGTTGGACATTTCTGGAGAACTCTTTGGCGCAAGATGGGAACAAAGTTGCAGTTTAGTTCATCATATCATCCTCAGACAGACGGACAAACTGAAATTGTGAATCGCAGTTTGGGCAATATGTTGAGAAGTTTGATGGGTGAAAATATACGTCAATGGGACCTTGTTCTGCCTCAAGCTGAATTTGCTTACAACAGGTCCAATAGCAAGACAACTGGTAAAAGCCCATTTGAAGTGGTGTATGGATGCAACCCGAAGTCTCCTATTGATCTTGTGTCATTGCCAACCAGTCAGAGCTATAGTGCAGATGCATATGAGCGTGCTACGGCTATTAAAAACTTGCATGAACAAGTCAGGAAGAAGATTGAAAAACAAAATCAGAAGTATGAGAGGCAAGCCAACAAGCATCGTCGGGCTGTAATTTTTCAAGAAGGAGATCTTGTTTGGGTGCATTTGAGCAAGGAGAGGTTTCCACCTGGTCGCCATGCAAAGCTCAAACAACGTGGTGATGGGCCATTCAAAATTCTACAACGCATATGTGACAATGCGTACAAAGTGGAACTACCAGGAGATTATGGAGTTTCAGCTACATTCAATGTGAAGGATCTCTCACCATATCATGGCGAACATGAGCCGAACTCGTGGACGAGTTCTTTTCAACCAGGGGAGAATGATGGCGATCAAATCATGGTAGGTCTACATGTGAATAATCATGATCAAGAAAGCATGTTTTGGACCAGTTCTCAGTTGGAAGATCCAGGCCCAAGTCAGATTTGCAATTAATTTCCGAAACAGCTTTCTGGACAGATTCAGAACGGGCCAGTATTTTGGGCATAACTTTCTCATACGGGCTCCAAATTAAGTCATTCAAAATTCTGTGAAATATGCGTGTGAAATAGATCTACAACTTTTGTGTTTTGAGTTTCTTCAGATTCCAGACGCTTCTATGTCATAATTGCGTGTGAAATAGACGTGGTCATTGAAAGGTCATCATGTCATTAGCTTTAATTGTTTTCTTGAGTCTTGTAGCAATTTCTAGGAGTTTTCAGGAGTCTTTTGAGTTTCTATATGAGTTATTAATTATGTCTTTTGAGTATCCCAAAATATTTAAGAGTGTTTTAATTATTTAAGAAGTTTCTAGAGTTGTAAGGTAACTATATAAAACCCTCTAGTAGAATGTAAGAGAACAAGTTGTTGAATATTATCAAAAGTTTATCTTGAGTTGAGTTTATTTCCTCTTTTATCCTGCTGTGAGTTGAGAGTATCCTCCAATTGTTATTTTATCGTTGAACGTGTGCGTGTCCTTGGGCAATTCTAGCTCGAACGCTATCATTCTTGATTTTGGATAGGGTCTGAAAATAAATGAAATAATATTAATGTGTTTTAAAACCACATCATATCAATCGACAAGCAATCACGAAGCAAAGCGCTAACACATAAAAAAAGTTTCAGATCTGATTTCAATGTTTAATTACATCATCACACACCCACGCTGCATGCATTTCAAGCCAAGTTGAATGCACGTACTTCTTGGGTTCACTAGCTATCCAAATACAAAGATGGTTATGGTATAAGTAGCCAACCACTAACCATACATAGGGTTACATACAGTGTTAATAATGATGTTGTAAAACACCAACACAGGATATACATAGTTTTTAAGACCTTAGTAGATACAGCTTAGAAGTAATTACATCTCCATGTCAACTAGGACATCGTAATCATCCTCATCAGAAGCTGTGTTAGGTAAGAAACCGTCTACTCCCAAATTGCTGTCATAAAATAAATTCCTATATTTTATTACCAAAAGTTCGTGAACTTAACAAAAGATGTATAAATATTGATTCCCTAACTCGAATAATGCTATAATCTATCCTATTGATGCAAAATACAAATCTTTTTTTCATACATATGGCTCAGCAATTTCTCATGATTGCAAATAAAAGACCCCAATTTCTCATGTTATTATACAACAATAAAACATTGAAACTAATTGCTACTTTGTGCTAAAAAAAATAAAACCTTCATCATTCCTAAATTGAACATGTAGAACAAGCTAACATCATTTAAATTCAGCACCAAAAAATCCTCAAGGTGAAAGTTATCACAAATTTTGGTTTAATTAAAGTTGTCAACTATTTGATTGCTTTTGCCAGACTCTTATGGTTTGTCAGGAGTCAAGGACATTAAATTTGACATGGCAAGACAATATCATACAAAGATTATGTTTGACATATTCCGTACCTAGTACAAAAGCAGCGAAAGGTAACAACACGCTTGAGCTTCCTGTTGTAGAAAAAGAAGTTGAAGGACCATCTGTATTACAAACGATTGCATTATCAGACGAATTGCTAACACACATGTATTTTCAAACAATGAATGAAGAAAGGAGGGCATTACATGGCTCCCTTCTCTAAGAAGGGGTCACTGTCAGAGTCAGGGTCATAGCTGTAAATTTCGCATTCTTTGATATTAATCACCTAAACAAAAGTAGCAAATAACACGTGAAATTGAATAAGGAGTCTCTAGTAATGTTCCAGACCGAGCATTATAATAATGAATTATGCACCTCATCAATTGCCTTAGTTATGCTTTCAAATAGGGATCTGCCCCCGTTACTTGCTACCCATTCCTGAATAAAAGCAATAAGCCGTTATCAGAACTCAGAAGGAACTTGCAAGGAAGTAGCAAACATACATCTCCCGTACAATAAATGTAGAACATTTTTGCATGCACACAATAGCCTAAGAAAACACTAAATTTTGATTTTAACACCATGCGGTGAACTTCATAAGCAACATTTTTTGTCTTTCTTACATACATTTTGTAGAATACACAAAAGTTACTTCCCAAATGTCTAAAATGCTTCCAAAAATTGCCAAGTTTGGAAGGGAGCAGGGTGGATCCTCGTGGCTTTGAACCAAATTTGGGTTCAAAGTCTTTTGTAGCCATTCGATTGCATCAAGATTCACACTTTTTTCAATCAAATTTGGGTCTGATGAAAAACGACATAAATCTTTTACGAATCTTGATGCAATTTTACGGCTACAAAAGGCTTTGAACCCAAATTTGAGTTCAAAGCCATGAGGATCCACCCCGCTCCCAGTTTGAAATACAAAACTCCTGGGTTTCTCCAAATCATCATTCTTTTTTATTTTTTTCCTTAACTAGCATACATGATTCTTAGAAAAATGACAACATTAGATGAATGTAATTTCTTTCCCTTTGTATTTTGTGAGAGCATGATTTCCAAACAGAAATTAACAAAGCAAAAACATCAATTTTGCTTCAGCACTCCTAGTGCTTTCGAAAAGCAAAATAATCGAGTTTTCCAAAAGTAAAACTGTACAGGTTTGATACTTTGTATAGAGAAACAGAAATTCCAGTCAGCATTTGGAAAAGCAAATACAAGTTCCACGTTCATTTGAATGTGCACTTAAAACACTAATAACTGCTAATATTGAACTAAAGGCCAAGTAAATAGATTAGATACCCTAGAGGCATCTGCCAAGTAGGTGTCCATAGTCTCCTTGAAGCCATCCCACTCCTCTTCCTTGAAGAAAAGGTGAGCTCTTACAGCACTGTTTGAGTCCACATAACACCAGTTTTCAAAATGCAATAAATGTTACACATCTGTATCTGTACCACAAAATAGGCACCTCTACCAAAACCATCAAGAGATGCGCGAAAGAAAATAGAAGGCAAAAAAAAAACAACAGATGAAATTTTACAAGGGAAATGGAGAGAATTGAACTCTCAGGCTCAAAGAGCGACGGTATGAATTACCATCTGTCAAACCACTTGACAACACTCCCGAAATAAAAAATAAAGTTAACTAATTCGGGTCAAGAAGGAATAAAAAAGCGGGTTGACATGTCGCCTATTAAGCTGAGCATGCCATTACCCATTTATCCTTCTTACCATTTATTTCCCAAACTAAAAAATGACATCTGTGATCTTTTGGTTGCTTCCATGATATTTTTCTGCAACGGAGCAAGGAATTGAAATCAACCAAAAGAGCCCAGTGACAAACTTAAAGTACTCCTTAAGAAAAGGAACAAAGGTACCTGAAATCATAGTCAGGATACAGGTGGCCAAGAGTTAGCACCAGGTATATCAGTGTCTTACGGCTGACATTAACATGAATAAAAGAAGTGAGATTTTGCAGATAAATAGTTGCAAATGCATTTGAACAACAATGAGACAACAGGATCTAAGAAGAGAATAACAAAGATGACTCTAATAGGCACCATATTACAATGACAACAGATATCATATGACAGTACCTCGTTCTACATGCTAGGTGGTCCACTGGGGAAGCTGGGTCACCGTCAGAAGACTTGCCAAGGTAATCCAGGATCTGCAATTGCATGGAGGTAAAGAGCATAACAAATTAGAATGGAAAGCTTGAACACAAGATTTCTCTTATGAATTCCAAAGATCATACAATTTAAAGTGGGAATCCATTTGACGACGAAGTGCATCATTAAGGCTTTTATAGAACAAATATATATTGAAAAATATAGCACTTACACTGTTTGGATTGGATTTAATGAGAGGAAGAGGATGGAATGGGAAAAAAAAAATAGACAATTAATCTTGTTTGGTTGGAAATTTTAAATTTTCAATGAAGGTGAAGGGTAAATGATGGAATGAGTTCACCTCATATGATAGAATTTATTTCCCCTCCAAATCGGGGTGTAATGGAGGTTAACTAAGAAAACTGAAGGAAAAAGAAAAGTTAATTTTATCTTTCCTCAATAGTAATCCAAACAAAAAGAGGTTAAAATTTTTAAATTTCTCTACAATTCCATTCCATTACCTCCTTTAATTCCCTCGCCTTCCCATTCACCTTCACTTATCCAAACAGTGTTAGAATCCATTACCAGACGTTACATACTACTAATAGGCATACTATTTGAATGGAACAAAGACTACACAAAGGAACTTCCCAAACTTTGCAGCTGTCCAGAACAAGATTTTTGAGATCTTGATTCTTTTTACTTTGTGTGTACTTCATAATTATACTAAACCTGTAAGCATGAGAGAGAGGGGGAGAAGGATTGGGAGTACCTCATGCTCCAAACTTATGGAAAGCTTTCGGTCAGTCCCAGTTTGCTTGCCTACATTTTCCAACTCAATTAGATATCTCTTAATGTATATTGTGTACTGTTAAGACATTTTAGAAATGGATAACCTGGGGTCTTGACTATCATAAAAAAATTTACATTTCATACCAAACAAGATAATATTTATACATACATGTTGTGCATCTGATAACTGGTTGTTTGGTGCACAACCGAATGATACTCAAGTTGCATAAATATGCAGGCTAACATTTGCACAATTAATTTTCCAATTTGGATCTTTTCAAACATTGACTCAAGAGATGTTTCAAAGATGTCCAGCTAAAAAAAATAATCTCCCATTATTTGAAATTCTTAGTGCTCCAATTATAAAGATAAATAGTATAAGATCAACAACACTTACATGAAAAGGCATCCAGACTGCCCTTGATCGTACAATCGCCAAGATTCAAGTGGTCCAGAAACAAATTTATGCTAAAAGGATATCAATGAATTACATAATTAATTGACTCCGAATCTATTTAAGGTTATTAGAAGACTGCAAAAGGAACACGAAAATATCACACAGTTCATAAAATAATAGTATGGATCAGCGTGGTCTGGCTTGTGTGGTAATACAAACAATCCTAATAAAATAAACACTGGTTCGGATATCATAAGCATAGTAGACGTGATTAGGAATTTTACCTGTCTAAAGGGGTGTATTCTAAAAACTTCATTTTTCTTGAGGACCTCCTTTTGCATAGAAGTGGACGTGATTACCTTCTACAAACTCACAGAAATTACCGCTCTGGCAACAAGGAAAGGAAAAAAGAAAATTGCAAAAAAAGGCACCCCATAAGTTAGAAGGAAATTGATTGATCTGCACTGGAATTAGCGTTATATTGTCCATTGTTGGTGTTTGTGAACATGTACGGAGACTATCAGATCAATGGGTGATTTTCCAACCATAAAAACATCTAGATATCTGTTAACTAAACTAACCTAATTGGTAGCAAACACTACAGATAGCAAACTAATTAGAACGAAAAGGGGTAGCCAAAAGAAAGCGTTTTAATTTGGAGACGCTTCTATTTTCATTATTTTTTTTATTCCTTTTTTAATTTCTGCAAAAGGGAGCGATAGAAGAGTGAACGGGCTGCGGCTGGGTGATTCTGACTGAGCGATTCTTCAGATTTGAATTTGTACTGATTCTTCAAAACGAAAAGGCAAAAGCAAAAGTCTATTAGATGTGATTATTTGAGAACCTGTAGGTAGATCTGGAAATATCACCTCATCTCATTACCTCAAGACCTAACCTGTGGATTGTATGATCGATGTAGAGGAAGAAGGAGAGGAGGAAGAGAGAAGAGGAATGATACCTGTTCCTGTCTCCTGAGATCTCGAGACTCTTCGCGGTCTGGTGGAAGTGGAAATTAATCAACTCTTCAGCCGAATGAAATGAATGATGATGAAGATGGATTGAGATGCTTATCGAACGACAAATTCAGATTTCATGAGGCGCCTCTCTAAATGGACGCGTGGGAGAGCAATGATAGTGACAATTTTTGAGAAGGTGGAATGCGTAGGGCCCAGTATCAGTAACTCGCTCCATATTTCTTTATAAAAACCAACTGGTCACACACACGACACGACACGAGCACGGTCGCTACAATAGTTAGTCCGAATATCAAAATCGAATATACGAAGTTACGAACAGAGAAATTAGATACGTTACGTTACGTTAACGGTCTCTAATTTCTATATTGGATCGAATATATATACAATCAGAACAACTTGGTCCAAGTCCAAATTTGGGCTAAGGCCCGTGTCGTTTCAAATGACCACCTCTCCATTTTTCACACAACTGGAGATAATCAAGTATCAGCAGCAAAGCAAGATCCAACGCCTCACAACCCTCGTTTCCATTCTTCTTTTTACCCAGTGCATCCGATCGCCGATCTCCCCATTCTTCTAATAGAAATCGTAAAGAGATGAATTGAGAGAAATGATTTTGTATTTAGTATTCAGATTGAAATACAAAAATCTATTTATAGCATTAATTCAACTATTATTTTTTTTAATCTCTCTTATTCTCATTACATTCAACTCTAATCTCCTCTAATATCTCATATCCTCATTATATTATAATCAACTACATGATTTGCACCTAACAATATTTTCGATCTACGTTCCTAACATCGGGTCTGAATCTGCTGCTCGTAAATCCCTGCTTGCTTCCCTGCTTGTCTTCGATCCGACCACTCGATCGCCACGAACGGCTGTAATTTGATTCAGGGGGCAGATGCTTTGGCCGTTATATGAGTTTTGAACGGTTCAGATCCAAACAAGCAGAAGCAAGCAGGGATTTACGAAGCAAGCAGGGATTTACGAGCAGGAGATTCGGTTCCCCTAACATCTTCCCCTCTCATTTGAAAATCACGCACTTTCGCATAATCTGAGGTGAAACCTACATTGTGCGAATAGAAATAAGAAAACTAATGGCCACTCCTTCTCAAGCTTTTTCTGGGAATCTCAAGGCAAGTAAAGTCATCTCTCTGATTTCCATTTCACTAGTACTTCTACCAAAAAGAGCGAGAGAAGACACTATTTTGTAGTAGGACTGGTAGGTTTCATCATAGTATCCATTTAAATGAAGCTACGGTTAGGTAAATTGAACAAGTTTGGAATTTGAGGTTTAGGGTTTATGCTCTTACAGTTTAACAATTGGCCACTCTGGTTTTTCCTGCTCCAAATTCTCAAATCATAGTTTAAAGTTATGTTGTATAAAATCTCTTATATTTTTTCATTCCATCAAACTATATGCAGAAAGCACTTGCTGGCTTAAGAAGAATCAACTTGGATGGTCTGCGCTGGCGTGTTTTTGATGCAAAGGGGCAGGTTTTTCATTTCCTCGCTCATTGAATTCAAATTTAATCCCGTGACCTTAGGACCATGATGGTCTTTGCTGTACCATTTCGCATTATTTTTACCAACACTGACTAAGGTGTTTCCTTTTCAATTATTCAGCCTTTGGTGATCAGTAACTGAGTCCGGCCGTAAATCATTGTAGAGAGTATATGTTCTGGTTTTATCTATATGGGTATGAATCTGCTGAAGTTACATCAATCACTCAATTTAGGTCTTTGTTGTACAACAAGAAAATAAAAAAGGGCAGCCCGGTGCACGCAGCTCCCGCTTGTGCGGGGTCCGGAGAAGGGTCGGACCACTTTGGGGTCTTTGTACGCAGCATTTCCCTGCATTTCTGCAAGAAGCTATTTCCACGACACGAACCCGTGACCTCCTAATCACAAGGCTATTGCTGTAAAGGACCAAAAAAGGTTCATGTGTTACAAAAGAGCTATTGCTGTAAAATATGACATGTGCGTTGTTTTGATAAGAAACACAAGTTGCTGCAAGTCATATAAAGTATAGCTATAAGTATTAAGAGTGTTTCTGTCAGAAGAGAAACTTCACAAGCTGGCCTTCTTTTCCTCTGCCAATCCTTGCATAGTACATAAGAGTAAAGTTCCCAAATGAGAGTGGTTTGGTCATTATTAAAACAATGTGGAGAAGCAAGGTCATTTCATGTTATTTCTCAGTTTAGCAGCTTATGCACTGAGTTGTGCATCATGAAAAACTTGGTTGTGTTTTAGGTACTTGGTAGGTTGGCCTCTCAGGTTGCAACAGTTCTTCAAGGTAAAGATAAGCCAACTTATATACCAAATAGGGAAGATGGTGAGATGTGTATAGTACTCAATGCAAAGGATATTAGTGTCACTGGCAGGAAAATGACTCACAAATTTTACCGCTGGCATACCGGGCAAGTGAACATTTTTTTTTTCTTTTTCTTGTGTACAGTTGCAAATTCAATTATTTGTGTGCCAAAATTCAAAAGACATCAGCAAACTTGAATTCAGTCAATAGACCTTAACTCTGGGTTTTGGCGGATCACAGATTCACCATCATGTTGTATTGTATTCAAACTTGTTAACACAAAAGGGATAAAGCTCTGAATTAGCCAAATGTTTGTCATGCCATTTTTTTATGCATTACAAGACGGAGACAAATATGAGTACAAGGCTGTATTGAACATCTGACCTGCCTCTCATTCAGGTTGGCCTGATGCCCTAACCTAACCTGGTGCCTACTAGGGTTTAGATCAAACCAATGAAGCCATGGGTTGGAGGTCTAGTTTCAACTGTCTTCTTAAACATAGAATGCATATCAGATTTGTACCTGATCTAACCATTGCCAACCCTACTTGGATGAGCATATAATACAAACCGTAATTTGATTTGCATTTGTAATCATTATCCTGTATAGGTATGTTGGCAACCTTAAGGAAAGAAGTCTCAAAGACCAGATGGAAAAAGACCCGACTGAAGTTATACGTAAAGCAGTGCTTCGCATGCTTCCTCGCAATAAATTGCGTGATGTGTGTGAAATCTTTTTTGTAGTAGTGCATTTATTTTATATATTAAACCTCTTTACTCTTTTATTGTTCATTTTGTTCTCTACATGAATATAATCTAGTTTCTTCTTTCATTTCCAGGATAGAGGCAGGAGGCTACGCATATTTGCCGGAAGTGAGAATCCCTTTAATGACCAACCGCTTAAGCCATTTGTGATGCCCCTCAGAAATGTGAGGGAAATGCGGCCCTGTGATAGGCGAGCCCTCATCAGAGCGCAGAAGAAGCTTGAGCAAGGAAATACCTTGGTCCATACCAAAAGGAAGAAAGAAGATGCTGAGGCAAGTTCTGGTCAAGTTAAAAACAATGAGGTGATGGCCTAAAATTTTTGGCTTTTTTATGTTGGGTAGTTTATGTTTTAGAGTTTAGACTTTGTTGACTCTAGATCTGCAGGTGCCTTACGTCATGAAATAATGGTAAGAATTATGAATTGTTTGTTCAATACACCTCATTTGATGGTGTAGAGAAGGTTCCTCTTTCCCTCTAGACAATACAAGTTTTCTAGTATTCATTCTTGATAGTGCCTAGCTGGCACTAGATTTTGGTCTTTTGTATTTTATTTTCGTCTTTGTTCCTTGCTATCCTCCATCTTTTGTTCTTCAGTGGAGTTGTTTTCTAGTTTTCCTGTAGAAACAAAGTTGCATGTTTGATAGTTTTCCTGTACACAGTTCAGAACCGTAGGACCAATTTGAATTCCATAAACAAATAATTGTCTTTTTGTATGCTTTATTGTTTTATTTATTTATTGTTGGCTTCGAATGCTATTGATTTGTAGAATTATTAATTTATTGTAAATTGTCCATTTAACGTAAAGTGTAAAACTTTTAATTCAAACCTTTAATTTCTTCTCTGAACGTCTCATAGACATCAAGAACAACAACCTAAACTGATAAAACACACGAAGAAAAGCACGTGGATGGTCTAGAAAAGGGATTGCTTTAGTTTAATTTTAAACATATTATTAGATGAATTAATGTGTTTTTTTAGTCAAACTAAATTAATAAACTGTAAAGGACATATGTAAATGTTATCTGTCAAAAGATCAGTAATGTTGTCTAAACTGGTTAAATCATGAATAAAGAAACACGGCACACTGAATGAATTCTTCTTAGATTTCATCGTACAATTCATGAGAAAGGGTAAAGGTTTTACCTTATTGATTGACGGAGGGAGAAGAAATGGAGAGGCGCTATTATATTTGGATAAGCAAGGTGAATGGAAAAAAAATAGTAAATAGTAAAAATCAGTGGAGATTGGATACATGGTGAAAATTTCACTTCAGAGGAACAGAGAGAAGGAAGAATTAGCTCATTTGTTGCAACAAACTATACTGAGTCAGATAGAGGACAGTTTTATTTTGGATAAGAGGCTCCGCTTCCTTCTCTGCGCACTCAGCTTACAAATTCATAGATAACTCTCCCACCTGTCGATCTAGTATTGTCCAACATATGAAAATTGGGGGGACCTCCAAGGTACTGTTATTTGCGTGGCTCATGCTGTCTGACAAACTCACAACGGTGGATAATCTGAACAGGCGAGGATGGTGCTTAGTCAATAAATGCATCATGTGCAAGAGGGATCAAGAGACCAGGAGTCATTTGTTCTGGGAATGTTTATATGCAAGACAATTAAGGGACTGTGTTTATGATGTTCTTAGCAGGAGATTAGAGGTAGATGTCACCTACAACTCTCCTCATTCTCATTCCCTGCTCATTACAGCGTCACAGAAAATGACAGATAGGAGAATTGAACTTGTGTCGTCCTATGTCCTATGGAGATAGCGCTGTCGAAGTGTATTTTCTGAAAAAGAACAATCCATAATTCAATCGGTCAGGGAAGTATTACAGGATTTGGGAAACTGGTTTGAGGACTCGGTGTTTGCTGCGGGTAGTGGGGGAGAGGTATTGTAATATGTGTAGTAGACTGTGTTTCAAATTTCTTTACTTTCTAGCTTCTTCTATTTAGGTCTTTTTTATCTTGTTTTTATCTTTATTTTGCTGGTTTTTTGTTATATGTAAATATTAGTCTGTCTTGACTACTGTTGGTGGTCGGAAGTTAATAAAATTTGGGAGCTTAACCCTCATCTTTTCTTCAAAAAAAAGTTAGTAAAAATCAATGAAATGAAATGATAGAGAAATGTAAATTTGATAATCTCTTTCCGTCGAGCGAGGCGATGGCCGATAGCGTCAAAGGCGGAGTCGAAGGTTTGCAGAAGAGTCGCGAAGTTTAGATTTGAGAAATGAGAATGTGAGGCTGAAGGATTAGGTTTTCAGGGATATCTAATTTTCTTTTTATGTCGGGCCTGCCAGAAAAAAAAACGCAGATGAGATTTCTTGGTCCATAACTCAATAACTCATATACCAACCGAAATGGGCTCTCTGGACCTTTGGGGTCAGGGCCGGACCTGCTATCCGACTGAGCATTTTACTAGTGTATAATAAATACTATTGTGTGTTGCTTTATTTGTATTGTTTTGAACGAATTAGAAATGCACTTTGATTATCACATGAGTTATCCAAGAGTATCCAACGTGAATCTATATAGGAGAAGTATTGAATACCAATTCGAATTCGTGTAGTATCGGAGTAACTAGGGTTTAAAAAAATCCTGGCGGGTCTACCCACCCGTGCCCGTGCTCGAATTTGACTCGACCCGTGGATCCCGAATCCACGGATCTAGCACGGGTCGGGTTGACCCCAAACCCTCCAAACCCGTGTATACTCGTGCCCGTCTAGACCCGTCCCTAGATCTGTCCGTGCCCGACCCGTGTACCCATGGATCCGACTCGTGGAATCGTGCAAAAATTCAAAAAAATCAGAAAAATTCGAATATATATATATATATATATATATATTAAAATAATGTGCAGTTTTAAATTCAAAAATTCAAAAAAAAATTCAAAAAAATTCGAAAAATTGGACGAATCCGACCGGACCCTACCCGCCCGGGTTTATCACGGGTCGGGTTGGGAGTTTTGGATTCGGATCCGTACTTACCCGCCCCGCCGTACTCGTGGACCCGCTGTACCCTGAATCCGTGGATCCGGACGAGTCGGATCCACGGGTACCCGACCCGCCACGTTATTAAAACCCTAGGAGTAACATAAGGTACTTAAAATATTGAAATATCCGAGTAGCATGCATGGCCAATGAAAGTGGAAGGAAACAAGAGAACAAATATCAGCGTCTGTGTGATTTATCTCGGAATAAATTGAACGACTGCGATTGTAAGTTTATTAATAAATAAAAGGAAAATCGGTTATATACCCATCAAAACTTGTATAATTGGAAATTTCTCCATCAAAACTTACAAATTGGATATTTACCCATCTTTGGATATATATCCATAACATAATGATTTCCTTGATTAATTTAGCATCAAAATATTATTTATAATTTAAATGACCATAATACCCTCTGTAATCTTCTTCTTCTTTTCCCCACTCATCGCCTAATTCCTCCTACATACCACAGAAATGGGAAGCGGTCAATTCCATGATTTCTCTATACCATTATAGCAGGAACAACGAATTCGTATCCCCCGAAATAATGCGGGGTTTCGAAATGGTCAGCGGGTAGCACTGTTACGTTGAAAATTCATTGGTACTGTAGCAAAAATACTGTGCGGACAACACTCGATGTTGTAGCAGTAGTGAGAATGCAAGAGGTCCACTGCTGCTGACGATCATTTCAGGAGATGTGAATTCGGAACAACGTAGTGTCTTACTAGTATGGCGGGAACAACTGTTTTGCTTGCTTGCAATGGGTAATTTGAAGAAGTTGGTAATGTACTAATATGTATGGAAAATATGTTGTTTGTCGAAAACCTACAATTTGATCCACCTAAAGCACAAATCAGCCATTCTGAACTCTTCTTTGCATAATCATGCAATTAATTTCTTAAATTCAGATTCATTCATATGCCAAAGAAAAGTAACTGATTTAACATGTATTATTATTTAAAATAGAGATGAAAAACAAGAACATGCAAAATAGACTTTCTCATTGCAATAAAAGAAAATAATTTTGACGAAGAGATATTTGCAATAGTCTGAGATACAATTTTGTTCATGCTTCAGGTCACTACATGTGCACTAAAATTGAACCTATCTCAATAGGTCCTTAATGCACAAATCTATATGCATGTATCAAAAATAGTTCATTAAATCACGATTTTGTAAAATCATTAGGTCAAAAAAATAGAGCATTAGGCCCTTAATCTTGACAAAAAAAAGGTGAAACAAATTCCATTAAACTTAGAGCAGTTACTAAGTTTAATCGACACTGATTTGTTCAAATAAAAAGGAATTCAAGTTCAAAAAAAGAGTTCTATAAGATGTCACAAGAAAACTAGATTCGAACAAGCATAAAAGATGAATTGTAAGTATCTATTAGTTTCCATCAAAAGAAATAGATCCGATAAAAAAAGTATCTATAAATCGACAAAGCTCAGTAATAACATTTATTTGCATAAACTTTTTCTATAAAATGGTGCGTAGGTGTCTTAGTCACTGCAACATTCAATTATGTCGCTTAAATTTTCAAGTATTCAATCTTTTAACTATTTTAACTGTTAGTATTTTTACTATTTCTAAAATTAACTAAGAAAATTTCGTTTCTGTGGTACGTAGAAGAATTAGGAGAAGAGAAGGAGAAGATTTACAGAAGGTATTATTGTCATTTAAATTATAAATAACATTTTGATGCTAAATTAATCAAGAAAAACCAGGTTATGAGTGTATATCCAATGAGTAGAGTTTTGGATGGATAAATATCCAATTTGTAAGTTTTGTTGGAAAATTTTCAATTAGATAAGTTTTGATGGGTATATATCCGATTTTTCCATAAATAAATGAGGGATTGAGATTCCTACTTTTTTTGTTAATCTGAACCGTTAATTTATAATGAATGGATCAGATCAATATATAAAAACCTCCTTGAATTCCACTGTGTTGATCTGTCCGTCCATTTTTAATCTGACGATTCATAAATGAATAATAGGACCCTCCTTTTCCCCCAAAATAATAGCAGATTCGGAGCGTTAGGTTCGGAGGAAGAAGAGCATTTCAAACTGTTCAACAAATAGTACAAGTGAGAAGAGCGACTCGAACTCAATTTCGAAACCGGAGATTCCCTCCCAAATCACTCCAAAACGAGGAGAAGTAGAGCAGATCGCGAATCGAATCGATTCCTCCAGTCTCTCGCTTTCTTCTCTATCCGCCTCAATCAATAAGGTAAAACCTTTACCCTTTCTCTTTCTCTTTCTCTTTCTTTGAGCCACTTGTTGCTCTAACTGCTAGGGTTTTCGCTCTCTCAACCTTCTTCTCTTCCTTTCGTTGTCGTTGGAAAAAAAGGTTACTTACTGTGCTTAATCAAACAACCATAACTTCCGACTGTGTAATTAGTTTGTCCAGCTTTTCCTTTCACCGAGAATTGCCATTTTTACTTTAATTTTGCTTTTATTCTCTGAATAAAGCGTCAAATGTTAGTTAGGGTTAATGGCATTGCATAGTAAATTAGATCAACTTTGTCCGAATTTCCAATATGTACCATTTGAGTTCTCTTTAAATGAGGAACTCTGCTGATCATGAATGTTCAATTTCAATATCCATTCTATTATTTTTAATGACTTGAAATGAATGCGCGTTAAATTTAATTCCTGTCACAGTGCAAACCTGGTACCTCCAGGAGTTGAATTGCGGGCTTTCACGTTCAAATATGGGAATGAGGGTCAAACCTGAATCCATGGAAACCCTAGATCAGCTCCATGATGAAGTCACTTCTCTCAAAGCTGCATTGTCAGAGAAGGAATCTGCTCTGCGGAACCTTATCTGCACCCATGAGCAATTAAAAGCCACTCTCAAAGAAGAGATTGCAAAATTGGAGGCTGACAAGAGAGACCTTATCTCATCATTGGATGAAGCAAATGTGATCAGGGAAGAGAGGGAAGGGACAGTCCGCACGTGCAAAGAAGAGATCGAGCGGCTGAGAGCACATCTCTCTGAGTCTCAAAAGAAGTGCAAGCAGACTGAGGAGTTGGCACGTTCTGGTAAGGAGGTTAAATTTAGAGAGGAATTGTTGATGCAGTTCGAAGAGGAGAGAAATAAGGTTGAAGACCAGCTAAAATGGAAATGTGAACAGTTTGCACATTTAGAAGAGGCACATAAAAAGCTGCAATCTGAGTTGAGGGAATTCAAAAGAGACAAGGAAGCTGAGAAGGTGGAGTTCCTTGGCAAAATTAGTGAGCTGGAGTCAGTTTTGGATGAGAAAACCCGTCTGGCTGAGGATCTGCATACCCGGTTAGAGATATGTAACCAGGTTTTGGCAAGAGAAGAGAGCAAAAGGAAGTTGCTGGAAGCAGAGCTGCACAAATCTCGAGATCGGTATGATAACCTGGTTACTGATTTTGAGGCGGCCAAATCAGCTGTTGAATCAGTCACGGCAAAGAGAGATGAGGACATAGCATCTTTGAGGGGTATTTTGGCTGATAAGTCCTTGCAGATTAAAGAAATTGAATTTGAGAAGGCACAAATTGACCAAGAAAATCGTGAACTGAGGGCTTCTCTGAAAGAGTATAGAGAGATTGAGATTGGCGGGGTTGAGAAATCCAAGAAATTTAGGGCTTTGGAGAAGGCACACAAGGGATGTGCTAAGAAAATTAAAAAAAGAGAGGCTGAAATTGAGAATCTGAAGAGAGGTCTAGATGATAAGATTGCTCAACTGCATGAGAAAGAAGAACTTGTTGAAAATTTACACAATGAGCTGAAAGCAAAGGAGAAAATCAGAGCTGGAGAGGTGGACATGGATGATTCCAAGGGAGATGAGGTAAATAATTTACAGAAGAGAATGGAAGCTTTGCTGGAAGAAAGAGAGATATTGCTTTGTGAACACAAGGGATGTGGTGCGAAAATTGAAAAAAGAGAGGCTGAAATTGAGGATCTGAAAAGAGACCTAGATGACAAGATTGTTCGACTGCATGAGAAAGAAGGACTTGTTGAAAATTTACAGAATGAGCTGAAAGCAAAAGAGAAAATCAGAGCTGGAGAGGTAGACATGGATGATTCGAAGGGAGTTGAGGTAAATAATTTACAGAAGAGAATGGAAGAGTTGCTGGAGGAAAGAGAAAGATTGCTTTGTGAACACAAGGGATGTGGTGATAAATTTGAAAAAAGAGAGGCTGAAATTGAGAATCTGAAGAGAGACCTAGATGACAAGTTTGCTCGACTGCATGAGAAAGAACGACTTGTTGAAAATTTACAGAATGAGCTGAAAGAAAAAGAGGTGGAAATGGATGTTTTGAAGGGTGATGAGGTAAATAATTTACAGAAGAGGGAGAATGCTTTGCTGGAAGAAAGGGAGATGTTGCTTTGTGAACTCAGAGAGAAAAATGATCTAGTAGAACAGGTAAAGGAGTGCATCGGCAGAGAAAAGGCTTTGGTTAGAGAAAATGAGAGGCTGATTTCTGAAGCTAGAGAGAGGGAAGGGGTGATAAAACAACTTAATGTAGAGAGAGTAAAGCTTTTGGAGAAGGAAAATGATAGGCTATTTTATGAAGATGAAGAGAGAAAACGGGTCATGAAAGAACATGAAAAGTGTAAGGAGAGACTCGATTCTCTGGTAAAAGAAATGGAGATGCTGCTTGGTGAAGTTAGACAGAAAGAAGGGATAGAAGAACAGCTCAGAGAATGCAGGGACAGAGAAGAGGCTTTATTGAGAGAAAGAGAGATGCTCATTTCTGAAACTAGGGAGAGAGAAGGGTTAATTGAAACACTTCGTGGAGATATTGCTCTGTCCAGAGAAAATAATTCCAGGCTGGAATCTTATATTTGTTCTCATGAAGATGAGAAAAAAAAATCTGTTGAAATCAGAAATGAAATGGCAAAGAAATTGTTGGAAATCAAATTCAAACTTGATCCTTTGGAAAAGAAATGTACTGAAGTTGCGGATGAAAAAAAGAACGAAATTTCAGGGCTGGAGATGCACCTTGAATTGCTTATAGAAGAGTTAGAGAGCTCGATTTCAGAGAAGGAAGAGTTACAGCTTGAGTTACAAGAAATGATCACAAGTTACTATCTTCAAAGGCACGAAATGGAATTCAGGGAAGGGCTTTTCTGTGATTTGGAAAGGGAAATGGAAAACCTCAAAATTAATTTGAGAATTAAAGAAGATAGATTTGAAGTCCAGTTGGAGAGAGAGAAAATGGAAAACGAGGTTAAAAGAGTCCGATTTTCAAATGATATGAAAAGGCTTCTGAGGGAAAAGGAAACCCTTGCATTGCAGATGGATAACCTAAATTGCAGCATTGGATCACTTTTCTCTGCAGATAAAGAGATTAATGCAATTGTCGAGAGGATTATGCAAAAGATGAGAAATGAAGATGAACATACATATGAGAAGAAGTCTAAGCTGCTTGTACCGCCTGTTGGTGCACGATCACCTCTTAAGGAGAATAACTTCTAGTTAATTTCTTGTTATACTGTTACAACTGTTTGTTGGGATCTGTAGTTTTCTTTTTAGATTGAAGAACTATTTTTCTCTAGCTTTTTTTCTAGTTCGAGTTAATTGTTACCACAGAATTCTCATTCTTTGGTAGAAGCTATTAGGTCAATGGTGTCACTGTAATACGAATGGAAGGTTGTCTCATCTTTTATTTTTGTTGCATTTTGTTTCTCTAAACTCCCTTGGATTGTCAATGCCGCTTGTAATGAAATTGTACTCATTTGCTTTTTATTGGAACATCTAGCTAGCTTCTTATCTATCAAGGCAAATATAATTCTCCTGTTTCTAAGAGAGGCGGTGGGGCTTTTAAGCAGAAAATAGACATACTATAATTGTTGATGGCCTGTATATCTCTATTTCTCTGTCTAATATTTCAGTTGTGCCAGCGCTCAGGCAGAGGCATGTTCTCTTGTTTCTCCCCTCTCCTGGCTTGTAATGTTTCTTTCAGTTTTATTTCTCTCTGTGCTTTTATAAATCCGTTCTTCCTTATTCTTTCTTCTCTGAAAGTCAAGACTGTTCATACTGTGTTTTTGTTTTTTTCAAGAAAACTGCTTATGATTTTTATGCCTTTTTATTGTAGGTTGTACAGTTAGTTTTTCAAAAAGCACCCTCAATTGTCATACTTTTCTCTAATGTGCATCTTGTTTTTTAGTTGTCCAGGATATTTTCTAGAATAATAATCACTACATAACATTGCCAGGCTGTTGTTTCGTATCAATAGATTGATTATGAGTTAAAAGCAAATAGGATAGAGGAGCTTGGTACCACAAATGATCAAGTCTTGGTTGGCATGCTTTTTAGCTGGTTCACATCCTTTCTTTCAGAGTGATTAATGAATTTGATCAATCCAAGCATACTGACAGCTATGATTAATGTTTCTTTTCTTTTTGGTTTATCCATTTAAAAAATAAATTGTTGCTCTGAATTGTTGTACTTTTGTAAAATGTGCTGTGTATTCTAAATTGTGTTTTTTTAACACTTCATTGTATAGCACCTGACTACCTAATTATGTGTTTCCATACTTTGTTGCATGTGTAAAGAATGCTCTTTTTGTCAAAGTTTCAAAAGGCAATGATAAAACATAATATGCAATTTTTAGGAGGGTGAAAAGATAAAAACAAACAAGCCTATTACAAACCAGATGACACATGAATAATCCCACAAGGAAAAAGCAAGTTGGTGACCGGTACCTTTATCCTATTCAAGTCACAAGAAGGTATTATCTCAAGCTGGTGACTCTTACCAGTGTTGATACTGGCTACAACATTGACAGTTCATTCAGAGAAGCGAACAATTGAATGGTTTGTTGGCTGGTAGTTGCTCTAGTCGGTTGCTATCATGGTTCTTTACTGGCAGCTAAAGCAGTTAAAGCAAGGGTTTTCCGCAATACGTCTTTCTTTTGCCACTGATCTAATGTTACGGACTCATAGTCGCAACAGCAGGAAATTTGCACAAGGAACCTCACATCGATTTTACTGTTCTATCCTCTGGGGTTTAAAATATAAAAATGTTGCTGGTATGGTTGAAGAAAATGAACAAACTAATCATTTTGCTTAAGGTCGATGTAGGTATAAATCAGGAATAGCTAGATCTGTTCTGACAAAATCTGGTACAAGTACATTACCCCAGTCAATTCCTGTTCAGAGTTCTCTTATTTGGCGTTGGTTAATTTTATTTATTTGCCTTTTTGATGAAATGATTTTGTATGAATGAATAAATATTAAACTATATTTGTCAAAAAATAACTTTGTTATTGTGTCTGAACGAAAATAATTTGTGGGGCAGCTTTTTACTTAACAAACGTATTGTATAACACGAATATATATTTGTGGGAAATTAGATAAAATTATTAGGTTCCCAATTTAGGCCTGACTAAAAGGGAAGTAGTGTCAAGAATTAATTTGCATATCCCTGTACCAATGTACTAAACAATTATTTCCATCTAATTTACCCCAAATATTGTGGAAAAGAGCAACTTATATTGGTGATACACAAAGATCGAGACAATCACATTTTACATTTACCACTATCACCTAACACAATTGACATGTGACATTAACTTACTGAAATCATTCAAAGAATCTATGGATTGTTAGCTTTCACAATGATTCTCTGAATTATGCCTATATTTTTTTGCGTACAATGACTCCAAAGTGGTCTGACCCTTCTCCAGATCCCGCATAAGGGGGAGCTATGTGCACCGGGCTGCCTTTTTTTTAGTTTATTAATTGAGCCTTAATTTGATCAATTGTATTATAGTGTCAAGTAGACAGCAAGTCGCGTGCTGTATTAATTAGGAAAAGAGAATAGAGATGCATGAGAAGGTAATTATATAACGGATCAAATCTTCTTGGAAAAAGAAAGATCATATCGGTCGGGCAACACTGTAACAGGGAAAGAAATCTTCTGCCGCACATCAGAAAATATACGGAGACTGAGACATGTTTTCAACTTGGCAACTGCATGCATATTATACACGGAGATGTTTTGGTGTCACAGATGCGCCTGTTCCTTTTTCATCTTGGGTGCATTCACTTGTTTAAAAAATAATATCTTCATTTTGTGTAAGAGCTACGAGTTATAGTACTGGCATTGTCGTTTTACTTTGTTTGCTG
The DNA here is from genome assembly GCA_964058865.1 of Eleocharis quinqueflora. Classification (NCBI taxonomy): domain Eukaryota; kingdom Viridiplantae; phylum Streptophyta; class Magnoliopsida; order Poales; family Cyperaceae; genus Eleocharis; species Eleocharis quinqueflora. The sequence goes on along the minus strand of CAXKVX010001199.1, from coordinate 68,260 downwards.
ACATAACTTTCCATATTGTTCTTTATGTAGGCTTTTCAGGTTGTCACCGCCTCACCGGTACGAGGCGCATCAGTGACTCGGCCTTCCAACCATCTGCTGCAAGGTGCGACCCGGTACCAAAGAAACATTCAGGTACTATTGACTTCTAATCATTGCATTCTTAATTGTGAGCTCTGAATGCTGGGCTTGTTAAAATTGTCCAATGTCGGATCAATTCACACTTTATATATGTGCATACGAGTAAGCCTTAAAAGTTGTTTGGACTGGTAGATAAATCAGTGTTTTAAAAATCGTCCACCAAGATCGATTAATCGTTCGATTTGTCATTGCGGTGGGTAAACCGTCACGTATAGTGTATACCCGTTTTTGCGGATAAAAATAATTAGTCGGCAGAGGCGGATCTAGGATTTTTGTCAATGGAGGGCAAAATTTATAATTTTTTTTCAGGGGAGGGCAAAATAACACAAATTTTCAAATATATGGTTATTTCGCAAAAAAATTTGACAAATCGCACAAATACACTAAACTATTTTGTAAATTTTTTTTCCAGGGGGGCACTTGCCCCCCGGACAACTTGGGTCCGCCCCTGTTAGTCGGCCACAAAACATGATTAATTGTCGGTCAAACCGGTTAATTGGCCGCCAAATATGATTAACTAGCCAATTCATTTCTCATATTGATTAAAATATAAGGAATATGTGAATACTACATTTTAAAAATTACTAAAATATTATGAATTCATACATTAATATTTTATTTATTAGTTCTTAAATTAAATTAGTTAATATTATATTCTTAAATATGCAAGTAATTTTGTTCTTGTTCAATTATTAAATACTTTTATATATTAAAATATGAACGACAAATCATCCGCCAAAATCCGATTAATCTACCGTACAACGGTTAGTCGCTTGACGGTATCCCTCCGTCCGTCGAGTGCATTCTTTTTTTTAAAGCACTGAAATAAATGAACCAAGAGGCATACACTTGTAACCCTTTTTCTGCTTTTTTTTTCTTTCTTTCAGGCATCACTTGAGATGAATGGGAACATATCCATCAGGTAGACTAGAGCTTGTGTGTATGTAATCAAAGTTGTTTAATGGGAACATATCCATCAGAATTCTAAGAACGGGATGTAGTTTCAGATTCTTTAATTGGTATTACTGGCATGGCAACAGGCTCAGAGCAAATTTCACCTTATGTTATTATTTAAATCCTGGTTTCTTGTTCCTTATATTCTTACTTGTTACAACTTACAAGATCAGACGGTCAGGTCAATAACTATATATGATCACATCTCTTACAATTCTGGACTTGTTGTGTTATGTACAACAATAATACAATACATTCCTCTTAATTAGTTGCTTTGAAAAATTAAAGTAATTATTTAAATAAAAAAAATACCGGAATAATTGAATAAGAAAACAAATCATTCACCATTCACCACTCATCACCAAAGTAAAAGTACAGTTTACTCAAAAGCAAGCAAATCACACAAGGATAGAATGAAAGCAGATGCAAATAGGAGTATCCAAGATATATAGAAATTAATAATTATACAACAAACAAAGAGAAACAGAAAGACCGACAGACACACATGCATGCATGATCCATGGATACGATTCATGGTTCAGTGGAACGGGAAGTAAAGGCACCGGTCCATCCCCCCGTAAATCCTAAGAAGACGACCGCTTGCCCAAGGATGGCGACAAGGAGCACCCCGACGTTAAACGACATGAGCGCCAGCATCACCAGGTAGTACAGGCCCATGCGCACTGTGTGCAAGACCATGCGTGTCAGCTCAGCTGCCGTGCGCTGCCAGTGGGGCCCAATGAGGCAGCACTGGCTGAGAAACTCCAGCCCGGCAGCGAATAGGAAAACGATGACGAGCGCCAGAAAGTAGTGGCCAGTGTTGGAGCCGGGAAAACGCTTGAAGAGGACAAGGGAGTTCTTGCCCCAGTAGAGGGTCATGTGTGCATAATGCTTCGTGTGATTCATGCCCGGCGCCGGCGGCGAGTGATCCATGTTCATATCCATGTATATGTCCCTCTCAATCAATCAATCAATCAATCAATCAATCAATCAATTTTAACTTGGTATGAAGCAAACAGCAGATGCTAAAATTGAGATGAAAGATGTTGTATTTATATATGTTTCTGATGCAAATTAATGGATGAATGGATATGTGATGATAGGCTGTATGTGTTTCTCGAGGAGGATTCTACTGTACTTCTCTGTTGTTCTAATTTGTACTATGTACTATTTTGGTACTACTATCCATGGCGTTGAATCTGTAAAATAATGCTCCTAGTTAATAAGATTATACTGACAGATATGCTCTGACGGTCAGTTTTACTTATTTGCATTTATTGTTTTTTTATTCTAAATAAGGGATCATCCCTTTCTAAAAAGAAAATACTTTATTAAGTCCTTTGTCAAATGCTCAGAATTGTTGCATCAATTTTTTTAAAAAATTTGCTGCATATATATGTTATATGGGTAAGGTTGGATATACTCATGAGTACATCATTTGATATTTCACCGTGATTTGAATCATTGAATCACTAAATAACACTATTTTCTCTTTTGCAATTTAATAATTTATCAATTTTCTTTCACCATGAAATTTAAGAAGCACGAGTGTGTTATTTACTATTTAGTGATCTAACAGTTCATGCATGTCACTGTTTTTGTGATCCCCAATTCTTAATTTTGTATTTTATAAATTTTTTTTTGAAGTTCCTTTTACTATTTTCAAAAATGAAGCAGCGTGGTACCGGTTCTTATCCCAAAGACCGATACCAAAAAGATAATAGGGATAGGGGATGAAGAGTCTAACGGTCGAATTAGCTGTGTACTTCTTTTTCATTGAAATGGAAATAGAAGTGGTGAGTATTTGCCCACTTGTTCAAAAAAAAAAAAAATGAAGCAGCGTCCCCCTCCACTAAAAAAGAAAAGAAGAAGAAAAACTTGTGAAAATTGTTGAAATAAATTTCCTATATCGATAAATTATTGGAGGGGTAGGTAATAAAATAAAACTCATAATATTCGTCTCGAAATCATCAAGACATTCTCTGTATAACTTGGAATACAACTCTTAAAAAATTTCTTCTAGAACTGTCTATGGTGTCATCCAAACACTGTCCTGAAATAATAAATAAAAATTGTTGGTATGACTAGCCAAATCAAATATATATTTCAAATATTTTTTTACAATCACAAAACATATTCTCTTCATTAATTATTTTGTTTTGTTTCTTAATGTTTAACTAATTTGACTATTGACATATTTTTGAAGGGTACAAGCTAAGTTATGAATTTAATCAAAGAATTACCAATATGTTATTCAGTCTTAAAGGATTACTAATATGTTATTCATTCTTAGTTTCTCCATTAAAAATGGTATACACATTATCCGCTTCGCTCCGAGTCTATTTTTGAAAATATATAATCCATAAAAATGTTAATTCATATTCATAAATTAAAATATCCATATCATATTCGTTTCATATTCATAGCAACTAATGTGAATATGAATTTGATTTGAATTTTTAAATAAGTGGACATTCAGACTATCCGATCCGCAACAATAGCAAATGATATAGGAATTTCATTTGCAAAATAGTGTTAAATTGTTAATATTTTAAATTATGCATCTTGATTTCTAATATATTGTGAACACAATATTCATATATTTCTGTTAATAAATTTGATATTATATATTTTAATTTGTTATTTTAAGTAAGAGGAGGGATCACCGATCATTTGACAATGCTTATCTTGACAATTAGATTTTAAATAAATTCATCGTAATTCATTGAAAATCATAAAATAGAAATATATTTAGGGGCACATATTTGAACTTATAGATTAGTTGTGTTTTTAGTTTGATGTGATTTAAGTATCATTTCATACTCCATCATAGAGAGGCAGATTCGAGATTTTTTTCCAGGATAGTTCAAAATGATACATAATTTAAAAAAAATCAAATTATAAGCACTTTTCAGATTTATTTTTCAATTGTATGGTAAATTCTGATTTTTTTTCTAGGGTGGGTCAGCTGACCCACCTTAGCTCCTAGTGACTCTGACAATGTCATCATGAACCATTAAATATTAACCGTTAATCTATAATCCTAGTGACATGATTTCTATTGGTTATAATTGAATCGCTAAATCGTACGAGACGAAACGATCCGCGTATCGCTCCGCCGAATCGTAACAATTTTGGCGATTCGCTGGGTATACACCCACGATTCCACGATTCGCATTGTTGAGGTTAAGAATCATATCGTATCGTAAGATTCGTATCGTGAATCGTACTAGGGGTGTAAACAAGCCGAGCTCGAGCGAGCTGGGGCGAACTCGGCTCGTTACTACAAGTGGTCACGAGATGGAACTCTCAACTCGAGATCTGCTCGTTAAGACTCGAGCTCGCTCGATCTGGCTCATTTGTAGCTTGCTTGCAAGAAAAATGACAAAATAGTTTAAAAAACATAATAAAATTATAAAATCGTGAAAATTCTCTATGATAAAGATCTAATTAGAGATGGTGGTAACCAATTCAACGGTCCAGATTAACTCATTAAGGTCTCGATACTTACACGAGCCGAGCTTGTCACAGCTTGAGATCGGCTCGTTTACTAACGAGCTGCCTTGGCTCGACTTTTTAACACTCAAGCTGTTAACGAACGAGCTGTTAGCGAGTCGGACACGAGTCGAACACGAGCGAGTCACGAGTCACGAATATTTTGTGCACCCCTAATCGTACTATACTGAAATTACCGGCTAGGAACAACTTTAAATTCCAGAGCACTCACTCTTCTTGTATATACATGAATTTTCCGTCACAGGTTCAAAATTCAGGAGCACCAAGTGAGATATTGTTGAAATATGTGATTGATCTCAGAATATTCATCATTGATCAAGCTCAAGACTAATCAAGAAATAATCATCAAATGTAATCCAATCATATAGCCATTAGAGAAATAGGCCTCAGCCCTTTCCAAACTCAGCTAAATTTGTAATCTTGTAAATTAGGAAATGACCAACAGTCACAAGGCCAAGTTGCCTATAAATATCAATGTAAATCATCATGTAAAGCATAACAAAAATCTGAATACAATTCTTTTCTCAAAGTTCTACAAAATAATATGGTATCAGAGCAATAAAGATTGACCTCAGAAAAAGTCCTGTCTCAACCAGACATGTTGCAAAAAGTGCCTTGATACCAGCCATGGCAAAAGGCTACAGCTGGCACCGTTCGTACAGCAGAGATGCACAACAAACGCTGAGACTCACTACCACACTACTCAACGACACCAACTATCCATAATGGGCCAGATTCATCCATCTTTCGCTACTCGGCAAACGTAAACTTAGCCACATCACTGGTAAAACAACAAACCCTCTGAATAAATTACCAGCAACAAAAATACCGGCACAGAAACAACTCAAAAAACCAGCTTACCAGAATCAGGAACTAGCCAAGACCTTGAATGGGCACAAGCCGACACTAATGTCATGAATTGGCTGTTGAATTCAATGGAACTCCAAATTACAAAACTATTCATGTACTTTAACTCAGCCAAAGAAATTTGGGATGAAGTTAAAGAAATGTACGGGCAAGAGCAGAATTTTGCTTATATCTTTCACTTAAAACACGAGATCTCTCAGACAAAACAAGGAACCAAAACTGTAATTGAGTATTACAATGATCTGCAAACCAAGTGGAACGAATTAGCACTATACACTCAAACCACTGACCTGAAAACTTTAAAGCAAGACAAAGTGTTCCAATTCCTCTCTGATCTGGACCCGAGCTACGAACAAGTGCGATCTCAGATCTTATTGTCCAAAGAACTACCAAAACTTCGCAGTGTGTAGCCATGTTGCAAGGTGAGGAAACCCGTAGGACCATCATGAACCCCCAACAGGCTAGTGAACCTGAGAATCAAGCATTCTCTGCACAGAACCGTCACCCCAACTTCAAGGGAGAGATGCAGGGAGCCTCCACAAAGGTCAGCTGTGACAACTATAAAAAAGAGGGACACCGTCGGGACGGCTGTTGGTTCCTCCACCCGCACCTCAGACCAAAGAAGAAGGGCGGCAATTCTCACAAAGGAAGATTCAAGATGATGGGATCGAAGGAAAGGGCAGGCATGGCGGCGACGAAAACCACAGACCCTAATGATGAAATTGAAGCGACGCCAAGTGATATGACTGGGTCAGGTCCATTAAATCTAGCACAGTCGGGAATAAATCAGGCCCAACTAGGAAGCCTTATAGCCCAGCTGTCCTCACTGTTTGAAAAACAAGGTAAATTACAGGTAAGGCCCATTCAAATTATTTCAATATTAAGTGTGATACCAACTGGATAATAGATTCTGGTGCAACGCACCATATGACAGGAAATTCCAAAATTTTGGTTGACCAAAAAGAAATAAAAAATTCAATACTTGTAACCGTAGCTAATGGCTCTCAAGTACCAATTGAAAAAATAGGGTCTACCAATATTTTGTCCAAGAAAATATCAAATGTATTATACCTACCAAACTTCACTACCAACTTGCTCTCGGTAAGTAAAATCACAAAAGAATTGAATTGTAATGTAATTTTCTCACAAGATAATGTGACATTTCAGGACAGAGTAACGAAGAAGATGATTGGTAAAGGCAAATTAGAAAATGGGCTATATATTTTAATTACTTTCAATAAAGCTTTGTTTGCTGGTAATGTAGAACAAAATAAATTATGGCATTGGCGAGTTGGTCATCCTTATGATAATGTTTTGAATAAATTAGTTACTTTGCATGATTTAAACAATAGTAATTGTGAAACAAAAGGGCATTTTACATCAAACCACGCGTATTAACACACCTGAACAAAACGAAGTTTCTGAAAGAAAAATTTAGAGGTCACAAGATCCTTACTATTTCAAACCAATGTTCCAAAAAGATTTTGGTCTGAAGTTGTTCTTACGTCGGTACATTTAATAAATAGACTACCAAGCCCAGTATTAAAAAATAGAAGTCCACTGGAAATTTTAACCAAAAAAGGGTAAACTAGAACATCTTAGAGTATTTGGATGTACATGCTTTGTACATATTAAACGACAAGATAAGTTAGATAAAAATGCAACAAAAGCTATATTTTTAGGATATTCTTCTAAAAAAAAAGGGATATAAATGTCATAATCCCATTAGTCGTATACTTATATTTCTCGAGACGTAATCTTTTTTGAAGATGAGCCATTTTTTAAAGAGATATACGCAATCAAGATTCATTTTGGGAGACAAAATAGTACTACCAAAACCAACAATGTATGAAGAAAAAACTACCTCCGGCAACCAAGTCTCAATGGAGGAAGTCGAAACCGAAGCAACCAATAATGAGATAGAAGCAGAACCTCAGCCAAGAAGATCAAATCGCTCAACTCAACGTTCCTCCAGGTTACGTGACTATGTAACCTACAAGGTAAGTTATCATATCCAAGATTATGTAACATATGAAAATATTTCCTCAAAACATAAGGCTTTCCTAACAATAGTATCCAACGAAACAGAACCAAACAATTTTGTAGAAGCCGAACAAAATCACATATGGTGTAAGGCTATGAAAGAAGAACTTGAAGCCCTTGGAAAAAACAAAACTTGGACAATTGTACCATTACCAAAAGGAAAAAAAACATGTAGGGTGTAAATGAATCTACAAGCAAATATAACAGTAATGGAACAGTAGAAATGTATAAGACACGACTCGTAGCTAAAGGCTTCACTCAAACATATGGCATAAACTACCAAGAAACTTTTGCTCCATTTGCAAAAATGAACACAGTTAGAATTTTACTATCTGTTGCTATTAATTTGGGATAGAGTTTATTTCAGATGGATGTTAAGAATGCACTCCTACAAGGCAATCTAGAAGAAGAAGTTTATATATCATTACCCCCAGGTTATAAGGATGAATCTGACAACAATCTTGTGTGTAAATTAAACAAATCGATCTATGGACTTAAACAATCTCCAAGAGCATGGTATGACAAGCTTAGTTACTCTCTCTTACTTCATAAGTTTAACACTAGCTCAACTGATTCATCCATGTTTGTTAAACATTCAAATAACAAAACAACAATTGTGCTAGTTTACGTAGATGACATCATTATCACTGGAAATGATGAAGAAGAAATTAAAAATGTGAAAAATTACTTGAAAAACATATTTGATATTAAGGACTTAGGTAAACTAAAATATTTTTTGGGAATTGAAATAGCACATTCAACCAAAGCTTTGTTTCTCTCAAAGAAAATATGTCCTTGACCTACTAAAAGAAACAGGCAACTTAGGTACCAAACCAGCTAGTACTCCAATGGAACCTAACAAAAAACTAGACCCCGAAGATGGTGAACCATTAAAAGATATAGGTCAATTCCAAAGACTGGTTGGTAGATTGATTTATTTAACAGTTACTAGACCAGATATTGCGTATGCAGTCAGCTCAGTAAGTCAATTTATGCATGCACCTAGAACAACACATTTAGAAGCTGTAGATAGAATACCTAACTACTTAAAAAAGGCTCCAGGTCAAGGCATATGGATGAAGAAAAATAACACTAACAATATTATTGGTTATTTAGATGCAGATTGGACTGATAGCTATGATCGAAAATCAACTACTGGATATTGCACCTTTGTAGGGGGAATCTAGTAACATGGAAAAGCAAAAGACAGAATGTTGTAGCAAGATCAAGTGCAGAAGCAGAATATCGAGCAATGGCTTCGACTGCAAGTGAATTAATCTGAATTAAGCAAGTACTCGATGACTTAAAGATTTCAAGCCATGGACCGATGCAGATGTACTGTGACAACCAAGCTGCAAGACACATTGCTTCAAATTCAGTATTTCATGAAAGAACAAAACACATCGAAGTGGATTGCCATTTCATTAGAGAAAAAGTTCAATCAAGACAAATAGAGACACCTTATGTTGAAGGCAAAAACCAACTGGCAGATATCTTCACTAAGGCGTTGAATAAAGGACCATTTGAACACATCTTGTCCAAGTTGGGATCAATAAACATATTTGGATCCAACTTGAGGGAGAGTGTTGAAATATGTGATTAATCTCAGAATATTCATCATTGATCAAGCTCAAGACTAATCAAGAAATAATCATCAAATGTAATCCAATCATATAGCCGTTAGAGAAATAGGCCTCAACCCTTTCCAAACTTAGCTAAATTTGTAATCTTGTAAATTAGGAAATGACCAACAGTCACAAGGCCAAGTTGCCTACAATATCAATGTAAATCATCATGTAAAGCATAACAAAAATCTGAATAAAATTCTTTTCTCAAAGTTCTACAAAATAATAGATATAATGACTTTTTATTTACCAAATGCATCAACACATGAATGGAATTTGTAACTAGGAACTTGCATGGCTATTGAAAAAAAAAACGGAATTAGTTGTTGCAAGCAATGCGAATTCTTCATATTTGAGGGGGGGGGGGGGGGGGGGAGCATTGCACGATACAGAAACAATACAATGAAAACGAAATTCAAATTATCAGAACTATTAAAAACAAGCACACATCCAATTTGCAATGGAATGAATTCAAACACTGCTTCGGGAGTTACTACCATTTTAAATATATATGAATCTTAATTTGATAAAAAAAAGAGCACATCAAAAATAATCCAAATACTTTTCTGAACAATTTTTAACATTATTTGAGCATACAATATCAATGTCTCACACAAAGGCATTAATTTTGATTCAGCAAACACAGACAGCTGATCGATCAATCGATCGATCAACAACTCATGGAAGTGAGGTCACGGTACCTGACCCCGTTAGTACAAGAAGTCTCCTCAATCGGCTGCTTTGTGCCGAAAATAGCACTCCTGAAGAACAGAAACCCAACAGCATGGCCGACACATGCAGCTATGAAGATGCCACCATTGAAGGACATGACGGCGAGCATGAGGAGGTACATGAGCCCCACTCGCATCGTGTGCACCGCCGTCTGTGCCACGCTCTTCCCGTTGGTGTACCGATCGACACGGTGGCTGCCTACCATCTCCGTCACAGCCGCCAATAAGAAAACCACGATCCACGCCAAGGCGTACATGCCGCGTCGGTCCCCTGGCCAGTTGGAGAAGAGCACCTCTGCCTTCCTTCCCCAAAAGAAGGTCATTGATGTGTAGTGCTGCTTCATCGGAGCCATCGGCAGCGACATGACCATTGGAGGAGACATGTCCATGCCCGGCATGGAGTGATTCATTTTCTTTTATTCAAATTGTTAGCAATGCTGAGTATGTAAGGATAGAGTAACAGAAGAATGTATGCTTTGCTGTTTGAGGAGTTTATAGAGAGAAATAAGAAAGGGTTGGAGAGAAAAAATGGAATTTTGATTTAATTAGTTGTATTTGATTTGTTTTATTTAATTTTGTGCACCTTATATATGTATATACATGTAGTACAAGTCCCAATAGATAGTACAAACGGCTCGGAGACAAGAGTTGACTTTGACTAATCTCCAGTTGTGAACAAGAAGCTGCACCTCCAGTTCATTCGCCATGTTAGCTGCCTTGTCAGCAGATGAATTTAATTATACTTTACAGAGAATCTCAATAAGAAATGCAGAATAAATGGTTGTTAATTTGATTTCCTCTTCTGAGATGGCTGTATCAAGGAGGAACGGACACGTTCAGCGTTATCTCGAACTGGAGATGAGGATAAGTCAGTGATCACATTTTGATAAGATAAATTGTTTTATTGAGCGCTTTAAAAATTCTGGATAGCATGAAATCTACAAAATTAATTGAAAAGATGTAATATTAGCCTAACAAGTAACAATCACCAATCATCTCTGAAATATACATAACATCACACGTCTAACAAGTAACAATCACCAATTAGTACAAGTAGATTATCACATCCAAACCTATATATTACATTACATAAGCTCTAGAGAGATTCAACAGGGCATGGAGCTAGAGAATTCTACTTTTGCCACATCACCAGCTCCAGCTGCATGCTCGATTCCTGGTCTAGCAAATAGAAAGAATCCCACTGCATGGCCTAGTACCACAGCGATCAGTACGACTATGTCGAAGGACATCACGGCGAGCATGAGGAGATATGCGAGAGAGACGCGTGTTGTGTGGACGGTCCTTAGTTTGAGGCCATCCGTCTGACTACTCCAGTTAGCGTGCAACCACTTGCAACGGTCGAGCCATTCGATTGTTGCAGAGAGAAGAAAGGCTAGCAGGAGATATATGCAGTGTGGTAGCATAATATATGAAGTTAATGTGATGTTGAGGTAGGTGGTTCAGGAGCTATATACTAGTAACTGGAGTATATACATATGAATCTATGATATGTATATAGAAGGTAGAATAAAAATTTAAAATTGAACTCGTGCAAATTTACTGAGTTTTGTTGGGGAAGGCATGGTGGCCTGATTGGTGGTGATCTAGTCAAGCTAGCACACTGCTTGAGTAGGATTGGTCGCCCTGTTATACAATTAATTGAAAAGAAAAGGGTGAAAGTGAGATTTGTGACTTTGTGAGTGCAGCATATGAGCACAGCCTGTTCGTACGTTACGTAGGTACTCGCTAGTTAATTTGGAAGGAACAGTGAATGGTTAGTACAATGATAATTTCTAGCGTGGATAACAGTAGGCACAGGCCGCTTGATCCACAGGTGAAAGGCCTCCTTTAAATTTTGGGCTGCTTGATTCACATGCCTCCTTTTGGGCCGGTTGATCCATTTTCTCAAAAGACGGTGGGACCTGTTGTCGGTCCATTTATCCGACTCCCAACACCAAGAGTTATAGCCTCTGTCTCTGTGATGTGGGTCCCAATTCGGGTGATTCAATCGGTTCTGTCTGGTTTATAAACGTGGAACGCTGGTCCGGTACGGTAAATAACCTCTCCCTCTCTCTCATCTAAGCTGCTTCTAATCCGATCCAATCCAATCGCTTCTGTGGGGATCGCGCCGACTTCCGAAATCCCCTTGTCTTTCTTTCGTAACAGGAAACCCTCGCTCGCTTCCCTTCCCTTCCCTTCCGACTTCCAATCAGAGAGAGAGAGAGAGAAATTCAGGTTACCCTTTATTCTCCATCAATGGCCACCGGCGGCGCAGGTACGCGGAGTGATTTCGTTCGTGCTTCTTTACAATCCAATTTTAGATCCGCTGGCATGGCAGCTTATGCACTCATATAATACTGAATTTTCGTTATATAATACCTACGGAGTTCAGTATTTGCAATTTCTCATTGCGTTGTTATTTTTTACTCCAAACGATCATGAATAGATTAGATCCTCAATTTTATCTGGTAATTCATACTTCTTTCCTATAGTATATTGTAGGTCGGTTGAGAACTGCCATTGGACTTTTTTGGGGAAATTAAACTTCTGGAAAGTGGTATTTGGATCAATTTAGGCATTGATGGACATTATATTCTATGCGAATTTTGTTAAAATTTCTGGAGATTATGAAATAAATGTCATTGAAAATTAGATTAAAGGCCACCGCAGCTAATAGTAGAACTTTGTGCTAGGCTAGTTATATATGAACTGACACTGATATAAACTCCATAGAAACTGATGTGGCCAATGTTAGAATGATTCACCTCAGAAAAGTTTTCCTTTTCTTGTTGCAGTTCCATTCAAGTCTAGAGAGGACCATAGAAAGCAACTTGAACTAGAGGAAGCCAGAAAGGCAGGTCTTGTGCCAGCAGAGCTCGACGAAGATGGAAAGGAGATTAATCCCCACATCCCTCAGTATATGTCCTCTGCCCCTTGGTATCTCAATGCGCAACGACCTGTGAGTCTCTTTTCCTACATCTTCTTCTATTACTGAAACTGTTGCAGGGCTGGATAGTGCCAGGAACTAATATTCTGATCTTTCTGATTTGTACTAGTTAGGGAACTTAAAGCACTCTCTTTGTCTGATTGTTACAGAGTTTGAAGCATCAAAGGAAATGGAAATCAGATCCAAACTACACTAAATCATGGTATGACAGAGGTGCAAAAATCTATCAGGCTGAGAAGTACAGAAAAGGTGCTTGCGAGAAGTAAGTACTATTTCTCTTGTTTATATAAAAAGATAATGGTAGTTTTCTGTGGGGTTGTAAAATTCAACTTTCTCTGTTTCCCTTTTGTGAAAAAATTTGCCCTAGTATTAGCAATCTCTTTGCTAAACCTCTTGGTCCTTTTTTAACTTTTTGCAAAGAAAAAACAAATTTGGTCCTTGAGAACTTCCATTTGCACTAATTTGGTCTTTGAACTTTCGGACAAATAAAGTTACGGAACAACTTGACATTTTAAAGAGAAGTTCGAGGACTACTTTCGTTCTTTTTTAGAAGTTTAAGGACCAAATTGATGCAAACAATTGTTCAAGGACTAACTTGTTTTTTCTTGCAAAAGTTGGAGCGGAAGGTGAATTCTCCTTTTTGCTAAGTACAAATTTAATTTGTTTGTAACAGAGGCATTTTGAACCTTTCTTAAATTTCCCAGATATGTTACCTATACTGTCTCTATACTTTCAGTTGTGGAGCAATGACTCATGACAAAAAATCATGCATGGAGCGGCCCCGGAAAACCAGTGCCAAGTTCACCAACATGCACATAGCACCTGATGAGAAAGTAGAATCATTTGAGCTAGACTATGATGGCAAGCGGGACCGGTGGAACGGGTACGACCCATCGACCTATTCCCGCGTGATAGAGCAGTATGAGGCCCGGGAAGAGGCAAGAAGGAAATACCTGAAAGAGCAACAGCTAAAGAAATTAGAGGAGAAGAATAGCAAGAACGAAGGAGAAGAGGAATCAAGTGAGGATGAGGAAGAGGATGAGGATAAAGTAGATGAAGCAAAGGTGGATGAGAGCAAGCAGATGGATTTTGCAAAGGTCGAGAAGAGAGTTCGTACTACCGGTGGTGGAAGCACTGGTACTGTCAGGTATTGTTAGTGGATCTGTTGAGTTATTATTGTTATATAGTATCATGTAACTTTTGGTTGGGTGATTGCTCAGGCTTTGTTTTTATCTGGGTTTGGTTATGGGTCCAACTGCATAGTTAATTTAATGGGAGCTAGTTTAGGCTAAAATGACTTGAGGTCTTTAATATTATTTGCATGTCGGGCTATTGGGCAGGTCAGGTATGGCCTTATAGTGCATGTATCAGTTTCTATGGTTTGCATGTCACTGTCAATATATATAACTAGTCCAGCACAAAATCTGATTAATAGCTCGGAATCTGGGATGACCTTGTATCTAATTTTCAATACCTTTTAATCTCCAGAAACTTGCGTATTAGAGAAGATACTGCTAAATACCTTCTCAACCTGGATGTGAACTCAGCATACTATGACCCGAAGACCAGATCTATGCGTGAAGATCCCTTACCTGACATGGATCCTAATGAGAAATTCTATTCAGTAAGTTACAGCATTTCACAACTTGTTGTTGTTGAGTACTGAAGACTGCTTTCTGGATTTGTTCCTGTGCCTGTATAGCCTGATTGGTCTGACCAAGTTTTAACCTTCTTTTTTCTTGGCTTTTTTTGTCTGATTTACACCTGAGTTTTAACAAAGCCAAGTTCAATTAAATTGGTGTACTTGATACTCACTACAGAATTAATGGTGTGGAGAGGCTGTAGTATGTTACATTGCAGTTTGATTGGCCTGCCATTTAGGTTTTCACAGTCACTGAACTTCAATTTTGCATTCAGGTGTAGCACTACCTTCTTTGTAGACATTTTAATCAGGCCTAGCTTCTTCCTTAAAAAATTGGTCCTTTATATTTTCATTGGTGATTATGCTGACATATTTGTGTATGCAGGGTGACAACCAAAACAGACTAAGTGGCCAAGCACTCGAGTTCAAGCAACTCACCCTACATCAACATGAGGCGTTTGAGAAAGGCCAAGATTTACACATGCAAGCGGCTCCATCTCAGGCTGAGCTACTGCACAGGAATTACCAGGTCATAAAAGAAAAATTGAAGTCGCAAACAAAGGATACAATAATAGAGAAGTACGGAAATGCAGCCTCCGAAGAGGCACTTCCAAAGGAGCTGCTTCTTGGCCAGAGCGAAAGAGAGATAGAGTATGACCGTACTGGCCGTATCATTAAAGGACAGGTACTAGATATAATTTGTCTAAAGAGTTACTCCAGTAGTTTACTGCAATTTTGAATAGTACCTAGCATTTGCTCTATGCAAGTGAAAGCTTCTACTTGAAAGACTCGTCGAGGGAAGTTCTCTGTGTAGAAAAAGTAGACAAAAAATTGAATAGTTTCTGACAATTTCCATGTAAAATTAACTGAATGGCCAAATGGTCTGCTCATGTAAACTTGAACCAATATAGGAATTGGTTTGGCTGATGTTAGTTGGATTCACACTTTGAGAAAAGTCACATTGGAGAAGGGTTTTTATGGTCATCTGTTCCACAGAATTTCCCTTTTGGTTGGTCGGGAGTTTTAGCAGAACAGTATTATTTGCAAAGACCTTAAAAATGTTAGTTGACATTTGGTTTACATTGCATAGTAGTTCAAACATTCTGTTTTCTTAACTATATTTGTTATAAAATAAATTGTGAATCAAATTAACAAAACTTTCTGCAGGATATGTCCCTTCCAAAAAGTAAATATGAGGAGGATGTTTTCATAAATAACCATACAACTGTTTGGGGGTCATGGTGGAAGGACCACCAATGGGGCTACAAATGCTGCCATCAGACTGTTCGCAACAGCTACTGTACCGGTTCAGCTGGTATTGAGGCTGCTGAGGCTGTCAATGACCTTATGAGGGCTAATATTGCACGCAAGGAGGCCACTGATGGTAAATTTTTATTAACTAGAATTTTGATTCCGGTGTCTTTGTTATTCGTATATTATTCTCACTATGAAAACCCTTTGTTGTCTGACCATAGTACCCAATTTAATAGAAAAACAACCATAGAGAGAACAATATGCCTGTAACCAATTGCTCTTAGTCTGGTACTATATGCCAGTAACCAATTGCTTTTGGTGCTATGTTTGACAGAGAAACCAGCACAGCAGGAAGAGAAGAGAATGGCAACATGGGGAACTGATGTGCCAGAGGATCTTGTCCTTGATGAGAAATTGCTTGCTGATGCTTTAAAGAAGGTATGTTATTTTGAAATGGAACTTGATTTTTGCAGTCTATTCTTTTATTGCTATGCTGCATGGATCAGAGAACTCAAGTACTTGATCAGATATGCTATGATAAGTACAGCAATATGCATTTTTTCAAAACCCTAATATATGATAATTTCGTGTATGTGATTCTGTTTTATTAATACATGTCCTTGAGGCTCTGTAAAAATTGCATTGTTTGTGAGAGCTTGCCAGATATGTGGTACATGTGTTAGGCAGCCTGTTTTATTGAAACAACAACAACAACAACAACAACAACAACAAAACCTTTAGTCCCAAACAAGTTGGGGTAGGCTAGAAATGAAATCCAATCGAAATAATGAAAAATCAATGTAAATAATAGTAATATAACAAATAGTAACAATAATATCTATAGTAGTAAAAATAGTAGCAGTGATAGTAGTAGTAGTAGTAGTAGTAATAGTAATAATAGTAATAGTAAAAATAGTAGTAATAGTAGTAGTAGTAATATCTATAGCAGCCTGTTTTGTTGAAGTTGGATAAAAACATTTGATTATTGGATGCCATCTGTTAATTCATATTGGATGCAGATCTGAAGTGGTTATGTTTTCTTTGTGTACCTGGATAGTATAGTTCTATTGAAATATTTACTTGTTTTGTTTTACGTACAATGGAACATATTTTAGTTTTAAATTGAATATTGATTTGCAGGAGGACCAGAGGAGGAAGGAAGAAAAAGATGAAAGAAAGAGGAAATACAATGTGAAGTGGAACGATGAGGTATTTGTTTTTTCTATATGCCTGCCTGTTTATGCCCTTGATTAAGACAATTTCAGCTGTTTGTACTCGATAGCACTACTGAACCGAACATATTATTTGGTATAGGAGTTAAAATTGCTGCACTACACTAATAATGTGAATGATGTATTAAAATGTTATGCTTTGACAAGGGAATGAAGGGTAATTATTTAAATACTACTTTGCGCAGGTTACTGCTGAGGATATGGAGGCATATAGAATGAAGAAGATTCACCATGATGATCCTATGAAAGACTTCTTGAACTAAGAGTGCAGTGCAAGGCTAGTGCCTACTGGCTCTTAAATGTTAACTTGGGAGCTTGTAATAATTTGTGATAATTAGAATTTGAAGTATTATGATCTTGGAGGATAAGGCCACCTTTAGATGTAGGATACAAGTTGGAAGACGCAAACTATATTATTTGAATCATTGATATCAATCTACTCTCCATGAGCTATGTTTGCATTACCCTCTCACAAAACTCACTAGTTACTCTGTAGAAAATAGGAAGTTGAAAATGCTGAGTGCAATTTTATAATTTTTGGGTAATATTTGGAGGGCAGAATATTTTAGATGAATAAGGGACCGTAAAACCATTTTTTTACGCATATAAACATGATCATGTTAAGGTTATGATTTGTGAATCCTCTTGCCGAACTAAGCAAGCTCATGTTGGTTTCTCTTCTCAGCGATAAGTTCACTTTAAAGGGGAAACATTCGAATTGCATTTGATCTCTCTCACTTGGGACTACCCGCTCAATTTTTTCAGATTAAGTTGTTATGAATATAGCAACAAAAATGACGAATAATTCTGATGGAAATCTGTGCAGTGGTCATGATTCGCATAATCCATCTCTTGGCATTAAATCAATAATTAATACATGTAAAATCGGATCTTCCAATTTTATGTACTGATATGACTTTTAGTGTTGGTTTTGGCTAGTGTGGAACACTGCAACTCATCCGCATAATTTCCAACTTTATACTACTCTTTCATAAAATGCATTTGCACCCGAAGAACATTGCGCATTTGTTAATTATACTAATTTTTAATTAACATTAACAAACTATTTCTGGGCGCCTAAAAAAATTTCTAATTATGTTAATTTTATAGTACCACAAAATAATAGTTAATTCTCTAATCACTTCAATAATTTGTCTCCCAGCATCGAAAAGCTTTTAGCCGAGTCTTGTTTTCTCAAACTGTTGTCATCTCAAACTGTTGAGCATTTGAGGACTAAAATTTTTTTTTAGGTTTGATCTAAATTGATCTTTGTGCAAATCTGATGGACTCATGTTAATTTGATTTCGTTTTCGATGAAATATTTCGTAAGATTAAGTACTCATTTAATAGTATACATAATTTCGAAATTCACTTGCACAAATTTCAAAGTTATATAGAGTATTAAATGATTAATGTGAATTTATGTTAATTGTGGTTTAGTTTAGATACCTTTCGGCTTTTGCCACCTCACCTGCCACCAAACGGTGATGCCTGATGGAAGTTGCCATCTCATCTGCCATTGAACATAACAAACATAACATAAACGTAACCAATCCCATCACCACCTCCCTCGCCGAAAAAAATGCTACCGCGCTCCTCCCACCCTCATCCCCACCAAACCACGCGGCGGCGCTCCGCCGTAGGTCCCCCTCAACTCTGCGCCATCGCCGCCGTTCTCCTCCTCCTCCTTTCTCTCTCCGTGCTCCACTCCCGTCTCTCCTCCTCCACCCTCTCTCCCCCTTCCCTCCCCTCCTCCATCACCACCCAATCTGATTCCGAACCCCTTATACAATCCCAATCCCAATCCCAATCCGATCGCTCATCCACTTCCACCTCCACTCCCAATCTCTCTCTCGACCTCATCGACGATCTCGACGTCGTTGAATCCGACCCTGATTCCACGTCTTCGTCTAAATCCAAGGTTTCTCTCGTCTGGGACCATATCCTCGGGGTAGCGCGCATCCCTTTCGGCTCTCGCGCTTCCGATTCCGATTCCGGTTCCGTTTCAGATTCAGATTCCCTTACTGATTTTGATCTATACATTGCTTCGGTCTCCAGTTCCGATCCTGATTCCGGTTCCCACCGGGCCCGAGTCGTCTTTTCCTCGGATGATTACCCGATTGATGAAGATATCCGTGCAAAACTCGGCTCCATCACAAAACTTGAGGATGCTTTGCTGATCAAGCATGGCAAGGGAGAATCGCCTCTTAGAGAGGGATGGGCCAAGTGGTTAGAAGGCAAAGGTGATTTCCTGCGTAGGAATCGAATGCTTCAATCCAATCTTGACTTGTTGAATCCAAAAAATCATCCACTGTTACAGGACCCAGATGCACCAGGTCTCACTGGTCTCACCCGGGGCGACCGTCTGGTCCAGAAAGTGCTTCTCAGGGAAATGGAGAGCGTTCCATTTGTTGGTAACAGAGAGAAAGCTGTTGAGAGGAGAGAGTTACACGAGGAAGGGAAACAGAAGAATAAAGATAAGGAAGAGGAGAGGCAGGCTGTGAAGAGAAATGATGCGATAAGATGGGGTTACTTCCCAGGTATAGACCCGTACTTGAGCTTTAGTGAATTCATGCACAAGTTCTTTGACGAAAAGAACAAGTGCGAAATGAGGGTTTTGATGGTATGGAATAGCCCCCAATGGACTTATGGCGTGCGACATCAAAGGGGTTTAGAGAGTTTACTAAAGCACCACAACCATGCATGTGTAGTAGTCTTATCTGAAACTATGGAACTGGACTTCTTCAAGGACTTTGTCAAGGACGGGTAATTTGTAAAAAAGCTCTTCTTCCTTTTGTTTATTTTGTTGTTCCTAAATTTGTACATTCGAGTAACTGAATGTTCATACAGGTACAAAGTGGCAGTTGCAGTACCAAATCTTGATGAGCTTTTGGAGGATACACCAACACATGCATTTGCACAAGCTTGGTTTGACTGGAGAAAAACTAAACACTATCCACTACACTATAGTGAACTTATTCGCCTTGCAGCTTTATACAAGTTAGTATTTGTTTTTTCTTTTCTCAAAAATACTTGTAAAGATTTCATATTTAATGATTGCTCCGGTTAAGCATAAAAACTGTGGCATATACTTTTCTCAGAAAAAATTGTGACATGCACATTTATATGTTGCATGCATCTTGGAAACTTAGATGCCATTGATATATGTTCAGATCTTGAAAAATACCTTATGGGCAGCCCTCTCAAGATAAAAAAAAAATAAGTGAGAAAGGGATGAAAGTTTAGATTAATTTGTAATTTAAAAGGTAAATGACTAAGTGAGATATTATGGTATGAATTAGTGGACCATATTGTGAAGATGTTCAGATTTTATTTCTGCTGATTATATGATGAGTTTAGGCTCTTCATCATGTACATAACTCCAAAGTAACTATTTCAATTGTTTCCTACAGGTATGGTGGCATTTATCTCGACTCAGATGTAATTGTCTTGAAATCTTTAAGTTCAGTTCATAATTCTATAGGCATGTCGGGTCAACTCGAAGGGAACTCCACCTTCAGTGGTGCAGTCATGGCATTTGAAAAGAACAGGTACTAAAATTCTAAGCACTTCATTACTACTAGTAAATGTCCAACATAGATTCATTTGTAAGTTTGAAATTGTGCTTTTTTAGTGATTTTGTGATGGAGTGCTTAAGGGAATTCTATGCTACATATGATGATTCCCATCTAAGGTGGAATGGTGCTGATCTCTTGACTAGAGTGATTGATAAGCTTAAAAGAAACAATCAATTACGTGTGAACATGTTGCCTTCTTTTCAATTCTTCCCGATAAGTTCTTCAAATATCACAAGGTACTCTTGTATTTCAATGCCTTCAACTCTACATTCGGATTCATTCTTTTCAAGTCCATACAATTATCTTCAATTGAATTTCTAGGGTCCTAAAGCACCAATTTGTTTTAATGTTTTTTTCAATATTACAAATGTAAAAGCTGATGCATTCATCTTGTAGTTTTCCATAGGAATGGAGAAACTTTAATTACTAACTAATTCTGTAAACAAATTGTATATAGTTACTTTGCTGAACCGTCAGACGAGAGAGACATGCAAGAGCAGGATACTCTGTTTAAGAGGATAATGGAGGAGTCCAGTGCATTCCATTTGTGGAATAGCATCACTTCTTCACTAGTACCAGAGCCAAAGAGCCTTGTAGATAGAATTCTTAATCACTTCTGCCTTCGTTGCCTTGATATAATTTAGCTTTCCATTCAATATATTAATCAAATCCCTATTTGGATTAGAGGGATATTAGTTGCTTAGAAATCGAGAAGAGGGTATTTAGCAAAATGCTGCGATCATTTTGTTCTTGTTTTGTTTTCCTCCTTTTTGGTCTTCATATCTATCCCGAACAAGCTACCTGAGATTGAGGATACTGCAATTTGCTGTCTGATGCTTCTTCCTGTAAATAATTAGAAAAGAGGAAGACGTAAGGGTGAGATGAAGTTTCAAATTGGAAGCTCTATCAGTTGTTGCAAATTCAGAAAAGCAATGTGCTTGCTTGTGATTACCCCATTTAAAAGTTGTTTTATGGTAAAAAGAAACTGATACTTGAAGATGTAGAAGTGCTTCGTTATTGTATGTTGTATACTAGTCATAGATTATAGTTTTGTGATTCATATGAAGTGAAAAGTCTCTGCACTTTTGCTTGGAATTGTACAAGTTTCGTATTTTTCAATTATTGTCATGGTATTTGTACTAAGTTTGCTGTTAATAAGTCGTGTATGTATCAACAAAATAAGCTTCGGAGTTGCCATGTTTAATTAGCATCCACATATGTGATTGATATATTTAGATTTAAAAATATATTAGCACCGTAGAGTAGCTTAGAGTATTAAAATAATCCGGGCGTAGAGGTGGAAGAATCCGATCCGACTCGAGAAATTCGTCCGATCTGATTCGATCTGAACTCGATCCGATTCGATATTTTGATAAAGTCCAACTATCCGACCCGAAATGATTTGTAACCCAAGACGAAGCGACATATGAGTGACTTGAGCCCGACTCGACTCGAGACGACCCGTAACCCGAGATGGCGCGACACATGAGGATCCAAACTCGACCCAACCTGACCCGACCCGATTTGACCTGATACATTCTGTAAATTGATCTAATTCTATTTTGCCAACATCATAATCTAATTTTACTAACAAATTAACATCAGAGAAAGTCAAGATTTACTTGTACAATTCAATAACGCTATCCGATCTTATCCGATTGAACTTAAAACTCAAAATAATACTTGAAAGTTGTCGGTGCAACCCGACCCGAACCCGATTCGGTCTCGCTCGACTCGACTCAAGACCCGAAAGTTGTCGATGAAACCCAACTTGAAACTCGACCGAGTCTCGCCCGACCCGACTCATCACCCGAAAAAGATCGACGCAACCCAACCCGAAACCAGACCTGACCTCGCCCGACCCGACCCATGACCCAAAAGTTATCGACGCAATCCGACCCGAAACCCGACCCGACCTCACTGACCTGATCTCAACCCGACCATTCTAAATGGTCAAACAAACCCGGCCCGACCCGAACCCGCCCGACCGACCCGACTTGCCACCTCTATCCAGGCAGGTCTACCTGCCTATGGATCCGTTCGTGCCCGATCTGTGCCCGTGCCCAGATCTGACCCGACCTGTGGATCCCGGATCCATGGATCTAGCACGGGTCAGGTTGGCCCAAAATCCTCTAGACTCGTGATTATCCGTGCCCGATCCGCCCCAAGACCCGCCCGTGCCCGACCCGTGGATCTACGCGTGGAACCGTGCAGAAATTCAAAAAAATTCAAAAAAAATACAAAAAAATTCAAAAGGATTCGAAAAAATATATATATATATATATATATATATATTAAAATAATATGTAGTTTTAAATTCAAAAATTCGAAAAAAATTCGAAAAAATTCGAAAAATTAAAGAAAAAATCGAAAAAATGGATGAATCCGAACAGGTCGGTTCCAAAGGTACCGGACCCGCCCCGTCTTTAATACTCTGGAGTAGCTTCAAATATTTTAGTACATAGGCATTATTAATAACATAAAGTGTATTAATCAGATGATTGATTTGACAAAAGGAGAAAATTATGTTTCGAAGTCTGCATCAAGGTACATACACGTAAAGTCAAGTTGCTGAAGATTTGGAGTTTCATGTACATTTGCTAACTTATAAATATAAATATATAGAAACCATGACAAACAGAAAATGAACCTTCAGTTTTCACCAACAATCTTAAGAGATACATAGCAAACTTAGGCGGATTTTAAAAAGTATAAACAAGACTAACTATCCAGAATTATATACGAACAAAAAGATGGATATGCACTTGAATGCATGGTAAAATTGTCATCTCCCCAATTAATTATACATACAAGTTTAGATTAATAAATAAACAATGATTTATTATTGTATAATCTAAATTATCCCTGGACAATACAAACCATCTCATTCAACAAAGAAACAACATGGATTGATCGACAAGCTTCAACTGACACGAGCTCACATAGCAATGGATTGAGATTATCGCTGGTGCGCAGAGAGGCAACCCGATAATTCGACCTGAGCACGGCGACACTGAGATCGCTTGAGCGAGAGGTGCCAGTGCTGGTGCAGAGGCTCCGCACGGCCTCCGCCTCGTCGCCACAGAGCGCTGTGACGACGCACTCCCCCAACGCGCGGTTGAGGTGATGACACTGCGCCTGGCGTCAAAGCGCGTCGCTTCCTGATCGACGGTGGCACTCCGTGAGCGCTCCGACCAAGCGATCGCAGTTGGCTGGGATGGGGAGAGGCGTCGCTTCAGATTCTTCTTCTCTTTCTCTTTCTCTTCCCTCTAGCTTTTGTTACTTAGATTAGGCATGGGGTGTGGGACCCACTTCTCAGAGACTAGTCTCTCGTTTACGCTGCTTAATGAATAAACTGAATGGAAAGAGTAACATAGTGACCGAGGCTATGTTTGATTGTGAAGTAAGAGGTGGATTAACTCTCTTACTCCACACTTAATTCATCAAACGTGAAATAAAATTGATGGAGTAAGTTGAAGTAAGATTTAAATTAATCTAAAGTAAGTTACTTCATCTTAACTTGAAGTAAGTAATTTAATCCAAATTAAAGTTACTACACAATCAAACATGCCACAAGACAAGAAGGCCCATTCTTAGTTTAACTATATACAATACAGACCAAATAGAATAACAATGTTTACAATTTTTAATATTAATCGAGAGATGAGCTATTGTGATTTCTAAAGCACGCAATTTGTAATTTTTTGGACCGTTAAATTTGTTGTCAAAATCACAATAACCCACTTTATTAATAAATTAATTAATAAGACTAAAAAACTGAAAGATACCAAAGGAAGGAAATATTGTTCGTATATCATCAATCAAACCAACAAACAAGCAAACAATCTATTTATTTATCCTCACTAGCCCATTGGCTTCATGTCCATTAACTGAATTTACAAAACATCCCAGTCCTTTCCTCTCCTCTTAACAAACTCTACTACTGCTGACATGAAATGAATTTCTCCTGTTATGTTTTTTTTTTTTTGTGAGATGAGGAAACAAAACAAATATATGATCAGTCCGCATAGCTTTCGATCTTTGGCCATCCATTGTCAGCCTGTGATTTCACAAACTCTGCCAATATCCTGATCTCTTCCTCTTGTAACCGGGACCCGAATGTGCACTGACCTCTAGGTGTGCATTTGTCTCCAAAACCCTACATCCATATTATAATATTTATTTATCAGTGCACCAGTTTGTCAGTATGTACTGGATACTTGTTTATACCAACTTGGTACCACTGGTATTGAACAGGCTTCATTATTTGAGGTTTCAGCAATACATGTGTGTATTCTTGATTCTAACCCAGACCGGTACCAGTCAAACTGGGAATATTGAATCTAGTAGTTTATCTGTGACTGTGCTATTGTAATTGGTACATAATTTCCTTGCCTATAACTTGTAAGCAAGAATTGCATTATTACATACCGGCATTCTTCCTTTTCCGTAATATGTGATGTTGTATATGTCATCCTCTGTTACAATCCCATTTCTGCAACAAATCCACATGTTTATTTCATCTTAATTTGTTTGTAATCTATATTAAAGGAAAATTACAGGTGTGTTTTGTATTTGCTAGGAACTGCCACAAATGTACCGAGTGATTGGTGCATATTATTAGTAAGAAGATTTCGTGATAACAAGTACCTCTGTAGATCTTTTGTGAAGAGAGTGGCACCCTGAAAAAAGAAACAAAAAGAGTCAAGTTGTATGGTAAACACTAAACATTAATGACCAATGGATTTGTTTTTACTTGAGAGGAAAAAAAGGAAATTAAACCTAGTAAATTATTGCTCAATGCCTAATTACATAGTTGTTGTAATAACACTTACAGGTTGTATGATGTTGCCTCCCATGTCATGCCAACCACGACAGAAAACAATTCCTTTGAAAACATGCATTCTTTGAATAAACGTGTAATCCAATCGACTCATGTTAGAGTTCGTTTGGAAAATCAAGGAATAATATTAGAATATTGATAAAAATAAAATAGTATTTAGAATAGTGTCATTTTGAAATAGTGATACATTTTTTACTATTCGAAAGAATGAAAACGTTGTTTGACGGTAAAAGTAGAATAGTATTTAGAATGGTGTTATTTTGAAAGAGTGATATTTTTTACTATTCGAAAGAGTGAAACGTTGTTTGACACTTGTCATTTGAGATAGTTGAAGTGTTGATAACTATGATAATAACATTTGGTTAATCTGTTTACTAAAGAAACAAGATCAGTATATGAAGTGGATACAACTCAAGAATATAATGATCCAGAGACTTCTAGCTCGAATGAAGACTTGCTAGATTAAAATTGTTCAGATGCACAGTGAATTTAGTGTTTCTCAATTTTTAAAGTTGGTATATGGAAATAATAGGTTCTTGTATGTCTATTAGGTGCAATTGTTATAAAAAATGAAGATGGTGATTAGTTATAGATTAAGTCAGTAATTCAGTCATTATAAGATTTTTTAGCATTTATTTTCTAAGTATAGATCTCTTGTACTAAACCTAATGTAAGTTGTCTCATTTGAGGTTGATGGCTCAACTCGATCTCATTTATAATAAAAGAAATAAAATATTAACGATAATTTATAAAAGATCACTAAATTTTGTATCAAATTCATATTAGTCACTGAACTTTGAATTATTTATTTTTAGTCACTAAATTTTAATATATCTCTAAATTTAATCACACTCTCTCGTGTTTTTCATCATAATTTTAACGAAAAATTGATGTGAAGTACTGCTTCTTGTTTTTCTTCTAAAATCTCCATTATAAGTGATCTTTCAAATATAATTTCCTTTTAGACATTAAGTTTATTAATGAGTGAGTCAAAAGGACATTTTTTATGTCCGATGAATTTCTATTGTATGATTTATTTTTCTTCTCTTTCTGTGATTTTGAGATATGAACTTGTTGTTTTTTGTTATTGTTATTGAATTGTTACTGCTTTTCGTTTCATTATTTTTATTATTATCTTCATCACAGCCATGCACATATCTCGCAGGGGTCCGAATCTGCTATTATTTCAGGGGAAAAGGAGGGTTTTATTATTCATTTATGAATTCTCGGATTAAAAACGGACGGACGGGTCGTCACAGGTGAAATTCAGAAAATTTTTTTTATATTGATCTAATCCATTCATTATAAATTAACAATTCAGATTAAAAAAAAGAAAAAAAAATAGAGGATCTCAATCCATCTCGCAGACAGCAGTGGCAGTTGTTCCTACTCTGCCAAACAAACAAATACGTACCCAAAATATTTTTAATTAGTTTCTTACCAACCAATTATACTGCTTACTTCATGCATGAATCATGATGCATCACTCATGTTTTATATATTAAAATTTAATTTACTTCATGCTTTGCATTTCTAGTTGGTGTGATCTATATCCTCATTATTAGTATCGGATGGGCATAAGAGTAAGAGTTATTTTCTAATCTTATTTTTATGGGGAAAATGACATATTATATTTTATATGATAATGATGTCATATATGTTTAACTATATAATATACTATTATTATTATTATTATTATTTTTTTTATTGTGAGATTTATTTATACATAATATTTATATAATTTTACTTAATTAGTAATTTATATTATCCTATAGGTAACGAGACATATTTAATAATTTATTAGCATACTATATTCAGTGGCAAAGTCACATATAATCAGGAGGGTCAGTTGCACCTCTGATTTTTTTTTCAAAATTGATCATATGATTGATTTTTTTTTAAATTATGCTTACAATATATATTTTTTTAAATATGTATCATTTTGAACTCTTGGAAAAAGAATCATAAATTTTTAAACTTCTCTTACGAAAATACTAGATCCGCCTCTGATTATATGCATGTACTTAAATTTATATATTTATAATTTTATTATACATTCATTAAAATATAAAAAATATTAATTTATTAGTAATTATCCATTACTCGCGAACTTCGAATAGAAATAATATAAATATTAGACGCATACGGAATAAAAAATGACACTCACAGTCACAGAGGAAAAAAGAAAAAGGAAAAAGGAAAATAAATGAAATAGGAAGCGTTTGTTTGATTGTTTCCAGCGGATGTGCGGATCATCGGATGAATCATATTCGTTGGATATCTGGTAATACGAAATAATTATTTAATTATTCACGTTACATTGAAATTTAAACGCACAAATTTTAATATAATTTGAATGATTGAATGACTTTCGTATTACGAAATATTGTACGAATGTAAATTCATCGGATGGGGTTGATGAACTAATGGAGTAAACTAGCGACTAAAACACACTTATTATTAGTAATACTAGCAACTCGCACTAGTAGCAAGTAAAGTGTCTTTTTCTTTTCTTTGATCCCCTTTACTTGAAGTGCAAGAGCCCCCTTTCAGAAAGAAAAAAAAAAAAAAAAAACTACAAGTGCACGAAGAGACGATCCTCTCTAGTATCTAGTATCGAGTATCTGGTCTACCTGTAGAGAAAGGAGAAAGGAGAAAGGAGAAAGGAAAAGAAAGAAAGCGATCGAAATGGTAATGGAGAGCAGCGAAGAAGACGAGGAGTTCGTGGCGCACGAGTGGATCACGCCCCAATCCAGTGTCTCCGCCGCCTACCAATCCCACACCGAGAAGGTACCCCTACCTCCACCTCTTCTTTTATTTATTATTTCATTTCATTTTTATTTAATTTTGGACCCCTTTGTAATAAAATAGCTGATTTGTTTGTTTTGCAATTCAAATTAAATCAATTGCAGGGGATTAGGAAGTTGTGTTCCGAGCTTTTGGAGCTCAAGGATGCAGTTGAAAATCTATGCGGCAATATGCAATCCAAGTACCTTGCCTTCCTCAGGTAAATAATTCCACACTTCAAACCGGAATTTACGTAATACTACAAAAGCAGCCCCATTTCTTGTTCGAGCATATTGATTTGTGCCTATTTGATTTGAGCTGATTTTGGGGCTTCTGTTGTTGTTTGTTAATCAATCAGGTATGTATATCAATTTCAAAAGAGCAAATACCTGAACTGGTATTGGTACTGTATTATAGAGTCTATACCAGTGGGGTATGCTACATTTAGAAGAAATTGATATGTAACATAATTTTTACTTTAGTAAGCTCATTTTGGACTTTGTTGTTTACCTCCTAGATTACACGAGGAGGTAGTAGAAGTGGAGCATGAACTAATATCCCTCCAGAAACATGTTTCCGTACAAGGAATATTGGTACAAGACCTCATAAATGGTGTCTCACGTGAACTTGAGACTTGGAAAAAGCTGGATCGGGACCATACGAAACCTGACCCCGTGTTCACCGAACTCACTGAGCTCCTTGCCAAAATCACCTTTGACCCAAAACCTACCTTCCTTGAAAAGCTAGACGCACTTATAATTGAGCACCGAGTCGAAGAGGCTTTGCTTCTTCTAGAAACAGAAGAGAGGGAAAATACCAATGCAGCTGAATTGTTGAAACGGAAAGAAATTTTAGAGGATCAGCTTGTTACCGTTGCTCAACAACCTTCTTTATCAATTTTTGAATTCAAGAAGGCCTTAGCTGGTCTGATAAAGCTGGAGAAACCTGTTCTGGCGCACCAGCTTCTCCTCACGGCATACGGGTCAAAATTACAAAAAAGAGTTGAGTCATTCATTCCCTCCTGCTCCGTGTACCAGGAGACTTACCCTGCCACACTCTCACAACTCGTTTTCTCAACGATCTCAAATGCAGCCAAGGACTCGGTTTCTCTCTTTGGAGATACTTCCAGTTACACAAACCGCATGGTGCCGTGGGCTGAGTACGAGATTGAGACCTTTGTTCGGTTGGTGAAGGAGAATTCTCCTTTGCTGGAGACGGCATCAGCAATGAGGTCGGCGAGTGTGTGCATTCAAGCTAGTTTGAGTCACTGTGCTATCTTAGAGAAGCAACAGAAGGTGTTGAAATTCTCAAAAGTGGTGCTGGTGCTTCTGACTCCATATATGGAGGAGATTTTGGATTTGAATTTCAGAAGGGCGAGAAGGAGGGTTGTTGAAATGGGAAGAGAAGGAGATCCAGAGGTTATGCTGACAAGTAGTGCAAAGCTTTTCATGTCAGTTATAAAGGTTTGTTCATCACTTTGTGAATGTTTATTTATGCCATACTCCTTGTAGAGTTAGCTTTTGTTTAGCTGATTAATTATCACAATCCATGCAAGGTTGACGGTGATTTGTAGTTTTTCTTGTAAGGTATAATACCATTTTGTTCAGCGTTATTTGCAAGAATCAGTAATGTGGCAGTGCAATTGCAAATTCACAATTTTCTGGTGGTTTAATGGGGCAATTTTGTCATATTTAATTCTTTTACTCGTCATTTTGGGGTCTAATTTGTTCTTTTGAGGTATCCTTCAAATCTTGTGTTATTTTGCAGTGACACAATATCTGTTTGACTGATGAGTTCATTGATAACACCTTGGTACAAAGAATTATTTAATAATCATCTCTTTTGTCTCTTTATATTTCTCTTTATTTTTAATAGGATAATCTGGACCAGCTTACACCAATGGCCATTTCACATTTTGGTGGCATAGTCTTAAACAAAATACTCCAACTATTTGACCGTTATGTGGAGATACTAATCAAAGCCCTGCCTAATACTGAAGACGACTCCCTTATAGATTCAAAAGAGCACCTATGTTTTAGGGCTGAAACCGACGCACAGCAACTAGCCCTGATTGGGGCTGCCTACTCAGTCTCAGATGAGCTCTTACCAGTTGCAGTTTCTCAATTTTTCAACCTACAGTCAGAGAAAGAAGGACCAGGTGGTGGTACCAATTTGGAGTACAAGGAGTGGAGGCGGAAGTTGGGGCACACTTTGGAAGGGTTAAGGGACCATTTTTGTAGACAGTACGTGTTGAATTTTGTGTATTCAAGAGAAGGAGAGGCGAGATTGGATGCAAGAATGTACTTGGAAGGAAAAGGTGATGATCTTTTTTGGGATCCAGAACCACTACCTTCATTCCCATTTCAGGTAATTCAGTTTGTTTTCATTATTTTCTCTTACTATTTATGTTGTAAATCACATCATATCTTTTGATAAAATTCCTAATATATTTTTTATGAGCGCCAAAGGTTGGGGATTTCGGATGATCTTGCTGGATGTTGAGATTCTTATTGGTCGAAGTTGTTTATTTGTTAACAATGAACTAAATTTAGCATAGACTGTCTCCATTAAGAATTCTTTGGGTGCAATGGAGCCTCATTTTCTTACACAGAAATTACCCAGTAGCCTCATTTGTACAGATGTGCTAATTTAAGATTAATCAAGCCTGAATTTAACCTGGTTTATCCTCACTTTATTAAGTGGAGAAAAACAAGCTAGTTCATTTCTGCACATGATCTGATTAATTAATAGTTTAAAATGATAACTCAATCCAATATCAGCTATCTGTAAGTGTTGTCTTTGTAATACATGCCTTTTTAAGTGTACGCACTGCATCCACATAGGATGGCGTACATTGGTTGAAAGAAATAATCTCACACAATTTTGATTGCCATTTTGGCTCTTTTACATTAATATATACTTTTAGGCCTTATTTGGAAGGCTGCAGCAGTTGGCTAGTGTAGCTGGTGATGTTCTACTAGGAAAAGAGAAGGTACAGAAAATTCTTTTATCAAGATTAACTGAAGTTGTGGTGTTGTGGCTTTCTCATGAACAAGAATTCTGGAGCGTTTTTGAAAATGACACAGTGCAGCTACAGCCATCAGGATTGCAACAGGTACAGTTAGCAATTTCTGAATCAACTATGTTTACTCGTAAATACTTGTGTAAATAAGGCACAATATTTCTCATTATTGTACATGACACATGAAATTGGTTTTTAGTCAAATTTGTGTTGACTTCCCCTTATTGTAGCACATGGACATAGGACTCATTTGCAATAAAAGGGAGCTTTGTAAAATCTTCTGGTGTGCTTCCTGTTATTTGCACTAAACAAAAAAATAAATAAAAAACACTAATTCTGTTGACTTTTCAATAGTTGATTCTAGACATGAGGTTTATAGTGGAGATTGCTGTTTGTGGGAGATATTCATCTAGAACTATTCATCAACTCGTGTCAAGCGTCATTACACGTGCAATTAGCACATTTTCTGCTAGGGGAATCGACCCACAGAGGTACACTGATTTTATCTTCTGAATTGTTGATAAGGTTTTTTTGTGTGCCATTTTGAAGTCTAGGAGCTGCATACTTCTCCTAGGCTACTTTAGTTTAGCACTTTGGTGATGCTCCGTTTTTTTAGTTATTTCCGTGCACCTCAATGAATACAGTTGGGAATAGCAATTTAACTTTGGGGTAAAATTGTAATCCTCCTAGTTATTAGTGACAAATGGTCTGTGGTGTAATTTAACTGCAGTTGACTAGTTTTATTAATCCAACCAGAAAATCAGAGGACCTTTCAGAAAAAGTCTTCAAGTTTGTTTTGAGTCATTGACACAATTTTGAATTTTGGATTGGGTAAATGTGAAATTTGACATTGATAGGATTTTGTATTTAGTAAATGAATAAATCTAGCCTTGGCTAGCATACACAACCCAAACATTTTATTTATTCGTAATTTCATACATATAATCTTCCATTTATTATTCATGTAATTAATCATTTATTTAATTATTCAGTGCATTGCCCGAAGATGAATGGTTTGTGGATACTGCAAAGGCTGCCATAAGCAAACTCGTCCAAGGGACGTCTGGGTCCGACTTATCAGACGAACAAGATGAGCATATCATTCTTCATGACGATGATGATGACGAGGATGAAGAAGAATCTGATTCTGAAGAGAGCACAGCTTCCATCCCTTCTTTGGATGAATCTTGTGATTCATTTGCCTCGGCAACTGCGGGCGAAATCGAGAGCCCTGTTTATTTCACTGACCCTGATGACTCTTAGATCCACCTAGAGTTATATTGATGCTTGGGTTTTCACATTAGACATTGCCAATTATGTGCAAGACTTGTTTGTCCAAGTTTAAGCATCTTTGTAGTGTTATATTAACTTCTTTAATCAGATAGGGAAATTTAATTTATATGGACAATATTAGTTTTTCAAGTCATATTATATATGTATAATAGTATGGGCTAATTAAAATGTAGTCTCTCTTTTTTGAAAGGTTGGCAGAAGCTGCCAATTATGCCACCTCTTCCATGAAGTACTAATTGTTTGTCTCCATCCCCAGGGGATACATAGTATTGGGTTTCTGGTGGAGTTGTGGGGGATGAGGGATCTGTATCTTCTCGAATGGTTAGGAATTTCCAGTTGAAATGAGCAGTTTTACTGCGTGGACAATGTAGCAGTGTTGTAGCAAATAATGTGTGGGCAGGTCTCAATGTTGTGGCAGCGTTGAGAATTAGAAGCCGATCAGAATTTTTATTTCAGGAGATACAGATGGTAGGGTGGAGGTAGGGGGGACATTTGGAAGCTCATTAGAGCTTGGGCATATGTGAGTGATGAGCATCGAGCAGGAATCGTATTTTTCTCTTCAAGAGACGAGAATTAATATGAATCGTCGGATTAAAAATTAACGTTCGATCATCAATGATATGATTTAGGATGGATTTTTTATATTATTAATTAGAATCGTTAGGATGGATTTTTTTATATTATTAATTAGAATCGTTGATTCTTAATCTAACAGTTCAGATTATTAATTAAAACCTTTTCTCTTTGAGAAATTCTTTTCCAGAGGATTTAGTTTTTGGGACGGTAGGGTCGTTCACTCGTTTGGTGTTCATGGCTGCGTTAGGTTTTTCTGTTGTACAAATACGGTTATAAATGAATCGAACTAGATGCTATGCTATTATTCCCAATGATCTTGGATCAAATAAACAAGTAAACAAACTAAACATGCAAATTTATTTTATACATCCCGAAAAATGCACCATTGGTGGGAAGTGGGAACTCAAACAACCACGTCAAACTTCACAGCTCGTCTCCTTAATACTTTATATTTGGTGAGTATTCAAAGAAAATATTTCAATATACCAATCCAGTTCTCTTATTGTAAAAGAAATAGTATCTATTGACAAAAAAAAAATCATATTGAAACTTCTTTGTATCTGATAAATAAAAGCAAAATTATAATTTCGTGTTAGGTATCCTAAAAAAATTGTGTTAGGTAAATGACAGCCATAAGTACCAGATCAAATTGATAAACTTACCGGATTTAACAATTAATTAAACATTGTATAATTGAAAAAAAAAAAGAGGGAAGAAAGAAATAAAAAAAGGTAGATGTTCCCTGGATTTTCAATTCAGAAGAAAAAGATAAACAAGAGTCAATTTATCCACGTCAAACCGAAGTAAACAATGAATCCTGGGGTACGCATAGGAGACGCGAACCAAAATTGTAACCTACCATTTACTTTGTCCGTCTCCGATGTTATGTACTCGCTGTTTTCTCCGGAGGTGACAATCGAAATTCTTTCGGAGGAAGTACAGACGGTGAGAGATAATAAAAAGGGTAAAGAGAACCTCTGTCGATGGAGCTCATCGGATCCCAACTCACCGGCGATGTAAGCCAATTTTTCATTCTTCTCTTTTCTTATGTTCTCAAATTTCCCGCTCAACCCCAAATTTCTTTTGAATCATGTCTCGATTCATATTCCTTTTCCATGATTCCAAGCTTTTTCCGTGATCCGTGATTCATATTCCTTTTCGTCGATTCATAAGAAGAAAGCTAACTGGTTTTAATTTATCTCATTCTTTATTTAATTAATCAAATTGTGGTCAATTGGGCCTGGAATTTACTTTGTGATTACCAGGTGTGTATCCTTGTTTGTACTGTGATTTCCTTCAACAGGCTTATGAAGTCGATTATCTTATATAGTTCAGGAATTAATGGTTGAATTGCTATATAATTAACCTTGTTGGGGAAGAACCCCAATATATATTTGAAGAAATACATACATTTTTTTCCAAATTTTGCAATACGCAAGTTTGTTCATTATTTATCTTAGGGAATTATAGATGAATTGTATCTTTATCTTTTTGACCTTATTCTAGATTCATAACTCCAAACTTTTATTTTAATCTTTCTTTCAAAAATGTTGTCCAAAAGATAGGTACACTAGGTACTCTGGCCTATCTGAGTTGTTCAATTCATCGAGATTGGTGAAAAGTGATTCCTTGGTAAATGTAGCAAAAGTTAAAGTGAATCAATTTTCATCAATCTCGATGAATTGAACGGCTCAGATGAGTCAGAGTACCTAGTGTACCTATCTTTTGGAGTACCCAAATTTTTGCCAAAACGTTTATGTAGGCTCTCGAAAACCTGGTACTTTTTTTCTCTTGGTCTTTAGAACATTCAAAAACTTTGTCGTGTTGTTTTCAACATAGCCGGTTTCAAGTCCGGAAAAGAAGGAGGGTTGTGATAGGCTTAGCGAGCCAACGTAAACAAATCTAGTCACTACCATGGAAATGAAACCCGATAGATTTGTTGTTGTTGTTATTGTTGTTGGTCTTTGGAACATTCAAAGAAACTTTCAAATAAGTTACAGAAGTCAAATGCTTAGGAATTTGTTTGTTGTTTATTTCTTGTATCTCCATTTACTTTAGCCGACAGTTTTGTTTATTCATCAGTAGCAAAACACAATGCTACAACTTACTTTTTTTTGTCTGGAATTGAAAAGTATGTATTACATTGTTTTTCCTAGTGCGGACAATAGGTAAGCTCTAATTTGATTAATCGAAGTCTTGAAATGTTCTTATGTGAGACTGGGCACCATTCCTTCAGTCAACTTTGAGAAAGTTCACTGTTGGCAGTTCAGATTGTTTTTTCTTGCCGAATGAAAGTTCTTTGAAAAGAATTTTCAGCATAACAATGTTGTATGTTATTATATTTTATATTAATAGGTTGGTCTGAAGGTCCTGCTATCTCCTCTTAGCTCTAATATTGTTGCTCGTACAGCTTGGTCAGTTTTTCTTTCATATTTTTTCAAAACTTCCTTTCTACTTTTTCACTATTTCTTCTGTGAATTATTTTAACTATTGAAATCTAATAACTTCAGTTTACTTTATGCTTGGTTTTGTGAAGTTGTGCAGTTGGGATTGGTCTTCCTGTCTATTCGACATTCAAAGCTATTGAAAAGAAAGATCAAATTGCACGAGAAAGGTGGCTTGTTTATTGGGCTGGTTTGTGCTCTATTTTTATTGTTTACTTCTTAATCACTTTCCTTTTCTGATTTTTATTTGGAGTGGTTTTCACACTTGCAGTGTATGGATCTTTTACTGTTGCTGAGGTTTTCTCTGACAAACTTCTTTCTTGGTATGTTTTTGTCTTCACTTTGTATTTGTTTGAAACATGAAAAATATATTGAAAGTCCTTGAGTTTCATAGATATCCATGCTAATTGTGTTTCTATGGTTTTCTATCGAATGAGTTTTAGAAAATGTGAGTTAGTTGATGACTCTGAAGATATATATGATACTTTAATTGTTTTGTTCGGTTATACATGATACTCCTAAATTCTTTTCTTTGGGGATAATACATGTTCTGTTGCAAAGATTTGCATTGTGATTTTGTATTTTTTGCAAGGGTGCACATGATGTTGTTCTTATGTCTCGTTGTTTCAGGGTTCCCATGTATTATCATGCGAAACTTGCTTTTCTTATTTGGCTTCAGTTGCCTCCCAACTATGTATGTCAGAACTTGTAAATTGTGCCAAGTTTGGTGCTGTACAACTCATATATGTTTATGAATAATAAGATTTATTTGCATACTCACAGGGAGCAAAAGAACTGTATGCAAGGTACTTGAAGAAATTTTTGCTAAAGCACCAAGCTAGGCTTGATAAAATTCTCGGTGCTGCCTCCAATGAAATGGTTCACTTTTTTCCTTATAAACTTCTTTATTTTGTGTTCCCTTTATCATTTTGTTATTTTCTGTTTTGTTTTTCTGAGGCTGCATATATGCATGAGACATTAGATTAGAATTTACAGGACACTAAAAAAAGAGGCGCAGTAGACTAGCTAAATTGTGATTTGCATTGGATGAAGATAACTATAAAATATGTGTGTAAACAAAATGGGACGTGGGTTGGGATAATTTCAATGTTTTTTTTTTTGCATTTCAAAATATTTTTTCATCATTTCTGACGTACACATCTTTCTTTCTCTCTCCAACAGAACAAGTTCATTAGCAGTCATCAAGTAGAGATTGACTTCTTCAGGGCTGTAGCCTTTAAATGTGCAATGAGAGGTGTCAACTTTTAAACCTTTGTTCATCATGTTTCCTTCTAGAAAGAAAAAATTGGCTGTGCACTTCTTAGTTTTCAATGGAACTAATATTTGTTTTATAAATCATAGCAAAGGAGATTGTGTCAGATACGACTCCTGAAAATTCAATCAATGGCCAAAATCCATCTGGCAGGAGGTTAACTGATGGCTCAGATCCTGAGCATGACAATTGACCAGGCTTCACTTGTTGAAAAATTGAATCTCCCTTATCGTAGTCATAGAGCACCTTTCTTGACTTGATTTTAATATCATGTCTTAGTATCCTACTATGCCGTAGCTGCCAGTTGGTTCATACCAACTAATTGCTGGTGACTCGAAGCAAGATATGTAGAGGCTTTTAAAATTGTGAGGGGGTTATAATGTACCCAGGAAAAGTCGTAGGTGTAATATAATCTTCTTACAGTTTCTGTATAATATTTTTCTCCTTTTCTCCTTCTGGCCTTTTGATTAGTAGGCACCAGGGATAATATCGTTTAATCCTACTTAACAAGAAGTTTTAGTAGGCTGTTAATATATTGGGTTGGTTTGAATCATAACAACTAGGGGTGCAAGAAATATTCGTAGCTCGTGGCTCGCCCGTGTTCGATTCGTCAAAAACTCGTTATGAACTCGTTCGTTACCAGCTCGAGCTGTTAATAATACGAGCCGATCTTAAACTCTATCCAGCTCGGCTCGTTAATGAATTACACATGTTATATAAAGTTAATTGATAGATATTAATATCTAACTACAATAGTTGAAGTATAAGTTGCACAATATTAATTAATATATAATCTAGGGGTGTCAAAAATATTGGTAGCTCGTGGTTCATCCGTGTTTGACTCGTCAAAGACTCGTTATGGACTCGTTCGTTACCAGCTCGTTATGAACTCGTTCGTTAAGTAACGAGCCGATCTTGAACTTGACTCAGCTCATTCATGTTCGACTTGTTTGCACCCCTAATAACAACCACTGTTACTGAGCAGCTGGAAAAAGTGAAGGGTTTGAATTGCCACTTTGAACTGGTAGTCTGGTACCTGATGTTGCTTGAGGTGGTTTTTGAGTAATGTCTTTATCATTTATGTAAAAGCCTGTCAAATTTTTAGTTAGTATATGTTTCTTTTCTTTTCTGATGAATGGTAGCTACGATTTGAAATTTGACAACTGATACTGGATGTTGCATCAGTTTTCTCAGATACTCAGTATTAAGATTGAAGTATTGACTAATAAGAAAATCTTACAGATTTGCAATTAAACAGTACATTTATAGCCTTTTTGAATTTCTTGTTCCAATGTTCCTTTGGTTAAGAGGCAGGCGAAAATATGAACAGAATGGCGAACCAGTTGCTTAGATTTCGTCTCAAATATTTGAAAAAAGTTTCAACATGAATGCATATTGTGAAATTCCTTTTACCTTTTTCCCTTTTTTATCACCTTTTTGGTAAAAGACAGATAAGTTATGCAACAATCATCATCAAGCATTCAGGCACCGTCTGAAAAACAAACAAAAAAAATCTCATGCTAAAATGTTTAGTTCAAATCTGTAGTCAGTCTTTCCAATTTTAGTTCTCTTGTGCCCATGGAACTTAGAATTACATACATAGTTCAACGTCTCTGTACTGATGACATTAACTATTGGTTCAAATCACACCTAGGCCTGATTTACAATATGTTTTATCTCTTGTTATCTTAATAATGATTAGAATCAGATCCAATAGAAACACCCCTCTATTCAACAAAATGTGTGCAAAAATACAATTACTGATGAATACATCAATACAAATGAATACGAAGTTGAGATACATTAGATAAACAACAAACATAGAACCAGGAGTTATGCACTATTGATACATGTAACACATGCACAATCTTCTCTCAAGTCTATATGTAACACCACAAAGTTGTTTCAATATATTTTGGTATGTTTTATTTGGACCAACTTGTAAATTAAATATGTTGGACTAATTTTTTTCTAAATGACTAATACATTACCATTTTCAAGAATAATTTTGGACTCTTCTTACTTTTCCAAATGACCAATAAGCTTTACTACTTTCTAAATAATTATTTGCATATCATGCAACATATATGCGTGATCCTTCCCCATTGATGTGGTGATTTTATATACATATGCAATTATGCATTGATTTAAGGTATTTAAATTTTAGATTTGGACTATTTCATAAATTATGAAATTATGAGGTTTTGATTATAAATAAATGTAACATTTCAAAGTTTTCTTTAAATATATTTTGGTATGTTTTAATTTGGATCATTTCATAAATTTAAACTTTATAAGGGCTTAATTGCAAAAAGAATTAAAAAATAAAGGGGGACGTGGCCCTTGCCACCACGTGGCTGCCATGCAGCAGCCAAGACATGGAGTCTTAAATACTTTCTCCCCTACGGAAATCCAACAGAAAAAAAATAGGAAGAGAAAACAAAAGAGGAAAATCGTAGGAAAAGAAAAGGGAAAAGAAAAGAAAAAGGGAGAGATTAATTAGGAAAATAGTAAAAATATAAAGGATGAATTTTTGAATATCCGTTGATGATTTGGTAGGCTTCTCCGATTGGATTTCCAACGATACGACATAGCTGTTTCAAGTTCAAGAAAATTTGATTTGACGATTTGAATCGTCTTCTGATCAGGTAATCAGACTTCTCCTTAACTTGTATTTGATTTCTGACTATCTGATTCGAATGTGTGTTTCGGATTGAAATTGTGAATTGAATTGTATGTGATTTGTTTTGAAATGGATTATAATTGTTTCATATATTTTTTTATATGCATTTTGATATTCGATTTCATTGAATTTGTTGAACTGCATTATTTGAATGGTTAACCGTATTGACTGTTCTCCGTAATTGATTCTGGAAATGGATTTGATATGACGCCACAGAATACACTGTGGGTCTGACTGTACTGGATTATAAAAGTAATATACGAAGGACGAGGATCATAACCCGACTTCGCAAAACAGATTCTTTATGTGCATATAGAAACTGTCCCCTTCTGTACCCAATAACGGTTGGGAAAGAGGATTATATTACTTCTTTGGGCAATGATTTGACATGTGTTTGTTTGAAATATGAAATATCTCGAAATTATGTCAATTGTGAATCTGAACCGAAATACTAGACCAAAGTTAGTAGTTTGATAGTACCTGTTGATACCATATATAGTCGAGACATATTACATTCATTTTTACTGTCTGTATTTTGATATTCGTTTGTTATAATATTATTGCATGTGGTTTTGAAATATTATCCCGAATTTTTGTTTAAATTTGTTAAGGAGAAGCGCGTCGTAAAATAATCGATTACTGAGCTTTATAGCTGACTCTGTTTTATTTCTGTTGTTTTCTGTTTTTTTGACGACGTAGATTGACAAGTCTGGACATGTACTGTGAAGATACTATGCATTTGAGCACCCCCACTGGACCGAAAATTTCAGGGTGTCACACTATATTACACCTGACAACCGATTACTAGATGTTTTGTCACTTCTTAGTATAATTATGATTGAAACCAGATCCAAAAGACACCTCAATTCAAGAAAACCAATAAACATGAAAAAACAATCATTAATGAAAAATGAAATATTGAACCACATCAAATATAAACGAAAACAAAGTTGAGACACATTAGATGTTGAAAGTAAAAATAAAAAAAAAACAACTGAAAAATCAAGCAATATCCAAAAGAATTGGACAAAGAGGTCAACAAGTTTCAACAAAATATTGCCAACTGTGTGAATACATGAAGCAATAAATAAGAAATAAAATAGTATCAATACAAATGTGAGGGAAAATACTAATGAAGCACCTCAATCAAAATGAAGTGCTATCAGCGATTTTTCCCATGGTCAATTTTGGCCTCCCATGAATCAGAGAAACATTTTTTTTAATTTGCGTTAATCTGGGATTATGAAGGCCTTTCCCTCTAAAAGTTATTCAAGATATCTTTAATTCTCTCCAATTAGTTGTTTAATTAATACTTGGATATAAGATAAGATTAAAGGCTAGAAAATTGAAGGCTAGAAAAATGAAGGCCTCACCTCACACGATGCTCAACGAAACACAGATTCAAATATCAAGTGAAAACTCAATTCGATCAACTATTTGAGAAGATCTAAATAAATGTGGGTGACTACGAAAGAGGTACATTTTCTTTCAGTGAAAAAGAGCGTGATAAAATTCGTAGATCCCACAGACAAATAATTTAGGCCTTTTGTGCCGCTTACAAATAATTTACAAACACAAAACATATAAACATAATTTCCCTACATCTCTATGCGAAAACATGGAAAAGAATGAGAAGAAATAGAATAAATGCCATGGTAGTTACGGTGGAAACAAGCTACAATGGTAAAGTGGAGAATTTAAGGAGAGAATGCGGCTGTCTAGAGAGAACTCAGAGAAGGGACAAAGACGGGAGTCGGGAGGTCTCGTAGCTTCGTTTCTTCGTAGGGTTTTAAATTTACACTTCTACAACAGATCTGAGCCCATTAATATCTGGGCCAAATGGGTTGGGCCGGACTATTTTAAAGATGTCATATCCTTTTACCTTTTTTTTTTTCCTGAAAGAAGGTTATTCAGGTCCTGGAATTGAAAACCCTGAACGATTAATATATTCTTGAATTTGTGCATGTATAGAGAGAACAGAACTTATTTGAGAAATTACAAACTTGAGTTTCCTCTTCAGAAACACTGCGTGCATATAAAGATGCTCAACAATTTATTTTACCAATATACAAAATACATATATTTACATAGAATTAGGCTATTTTACTTTGCAAAACGCGTTTTGTAATTTGAATCATTGGATCTTTTGATGATTATGTTGGCACAAATCACAAAGCATACGCTTTGCAAAGTAAAATAGAGTTACATTATGTAGCGGGTCACTGCCGCTCAAAGTTTTAAGTTTTAACCCAATACAACCGATGAATCGACACATACAAATGATTACAATGCCCAAAGCCCCAAACACATAAAAACTAAGACCTCTTTCAGAAATCAGAGGCACCTCCCACTTTTAGCTCTATAATAAAGAACAGCCGTTTTTAGATTCTTCTCAAAATAACCTTGCTAATTATGTACTATATATACCGACCACTATACAGTTATATGCCACCTCTCTGCTCTATATATTTCCAGCATCTCAAATTCTTTCTTCTCAACCACCTTTATTCTTAATTATACCAAGATACTTTTTTCTAAGATAATAAAATTTCAAGTCAAGCAGCTCCATGTCAGAAACAAATTACAGAAGACAATCTCTTTTTCTCCTCGTAGCTCAGGTAATTAATGTTTTTACCTTTTTCGTTTTTTTTCTTTGGTACTTGTTTTTCTTGTTCTTACCTCATAGCTCCAAGGTACTGTCATACTGAAGGCAATCATAAGGTTTGCATCCATGCAATAACTTCTTTTATTTGCTCCAGTGGTTACAGGACTTATTACAGATTAATACCAGACCAACAGATATTTTATGTTTCCTTTTCAAACGATAATGCTAAGAGCAAACTAAAAGAAAAAAGAAAAGGAAAGAAAAGAGATAATGAAACAGATAATGCGTATTCTCTTGTTTTGTAGGGTTAAATGTGAATCTTTTATACATCTCTAATTTTTTCATATTCAATAATATTTTTCTGTTCTGAAACAGATAATTGGCCTCTTACTTCCGATCCGAAATAATGAACAGCTTCAGCTATCCCTTGCTTTCTTCCACCTGTTCACATAATAATAGTACCTCTGAGAAAATCAATGGTGAAGCCAGACTGGAACCTCCAATTTGCATACCAAATCCAGAAGATTACCTGGTCTCAGCACCTTTTCTGGTAAAACAGGGAGGGACAGATCCTAATCTCAATGGAGGCGACGCATGTGAATTGACCAACTTGGCCATGCCTCCTGTTGCAGGCCCAGACTTGTTTTCATCTAATCCAACTGTCTCAGCTCCCTCCTCTTTTACGGTGTGTATTCTTGTGTTGATACCAAGAATTGTAATTCGGTACCAAACCTGAGATTGAATATAATAATAATCACAGTTCAGCCCTTCTCTTCCATTAATTTTAGAATTGAGGGGCATATTACAATTATTTATGTTATTTGAAACCGTTTCAAATTTTAATTTTTCTTGTGTTACCATTGCCACAGGATGATACTCGGATGTTCTCAGGGAGCTGTCAGTTGAACCAACCACCAACAAGTCAAGCTCATGAAACTCTAGTTACTGCAACCACATATGCTGGTTTTGATCGCATGTTCCTGCCACGATTCAGAGCCCGCCGCGGCCAGGCCACTGACCCCCACAGCCTTGCTGAGAGAGTAAGTAACAATGAAACCAGTTATGTGACAAAATGTCTCATTGAGATATTTACCGGGTTTCATTTCTAACCTACCCCAACTGGTTGGGATTAAAGGCTTTGTTGTTATTGTTGTTGTTGTTGTTGCATGTTGTTGTTGTAGATATTTACCAACTGTTAGTGAATTTGTGAAACCACACCTGGCAAAGAACTTGATTTTGCTATTTGTGTCAGCACGACCACCAGTATCCTTGGTTGGTTTTTCAAGCTTCTTTTTCTAAGGAAACGATTTTATTACGGGTTTTGATAATGTCTAGAAGAATAGCAATTGGTGATAAAAATGAAATGCAGCATAGGAGAGAGAAAATATCAGACAGGATCAAGAATCTCCATGATCTCATACCGAACTCAAACAAGGTAATAATTGCATAAAAAAAGTCTGAACAGTTGATTTTATTTTCTCTTGTTTCGTTTGTTTGTATCATCTGTCTTTAACCAAAGGTTAAGACTACAATCACTACATTAAGAACCAATCAAGGCACATATTATGAAATTGAAGATTAGTGGAGCAAGACTTGATTGAAATTATCACAGAAGTTTTAGCTTCATTGGGGTCCATACGTAATTTGCTTAGTACCAAGCAAACTGGTAACCTCAGTTTTGAAAATAAATGCTAAACTAAATAATTTAGTAATTGTACAGGGCCTGATTAGTGATGTGTTGCTGACAATTGTCATTTTATCATAGGTATTTGTTGAATTTAATTAACTTTAACCTGAAATCATAAAATCTCTAATTTATGTTTGATACAGACAGATAAGGTATCCATGCTTGATGAGATTATCAACTATATCAAGTTCCTTCAGCTTCAAATCAAGGTATGTGCCTTGAAGAAAAATAAGAACAAAGAGGCGCTTTTCTTAAAAAAAAAAAAAAACAACAACAACAACAATAATAATAATAATAAAATTTCTCTTATTCATTAAACCCAACCCTTGATTAATTTTGTGCCAAATAAGT
The DNA here is from genome assembly GCA_964058865.1 of Eleocharis quinqueflora. NCBI lineage: Eukaryota > Viridiplantae > Streptophyta > Magnoliopsida > Poales > Cyperaceae > Eleocharis > Eleocharis quinqueflora. The sequence goes on along the minus strand of CAXKVX010001199.1, from coordinate 24,169 downwards.
TTTTTCCCAGTGAAAACTGAAAGAGAGGCTTTCTGTTAAACCTTATAAAAAAAATTGTAGTGCCTAAGCTCAAACAGAATTAAAAAAATAAACTCAAGAAAGATTTAGCTGTTTGTCCCTAAATTTGTATGAACAAAAAGGAAACAATTTGCTCAAAAGTTAAAATACACGCTGCATCTAAGTTGTAAATTGTTGACAATCATCATCCTCTCAGCACTCTTTAAACGAATATAAAGTATTCATGATTTCAGGACCCGAATGGCATATCGTCCTTTGCATCTGTAGGTTCCAGTGCCGGTGTATCACCGGATGGTACAACTAACATGGAGTCCAAAAAGAAGGCATTGTGTCTCATGCCTACTGAACTTGCATCTGACATATGCACCAAGAAGGGGAAGAGCACGTACAGCAGTTATACCGGCGCCGCAAAATTTCGATCCTGCCCTCAACATTGCTTCTTTCTTGAGCAATGATGGGAGGGCAAAGTAGCATTTGTACTCATTCTTTTAGTAATATGTTTCTTAATTCTTTTATAGACTGTAAGGAAAGTTGGAAGAATGGCTTAGAGGTGAAATTGCAATCTACCCATGTATACATTACTGATATTGATCTATCTAAAATGTAGAAAAGGAAATATGATTGGAATTGGGTATTGAATAAGGGTAGCTCTGTGTGTACAGTGGTGGAGCTACTAAGAGCCACCTGGAAAAAAGAAATTCAAAATTTACCATACGATTGAAAAAGGGAAAATTTTTGGGTGTGCCATTCAAAACTGACGAAATCTCACAATTGTCATCCAGAACTCAATTCTTTCACTATTGCCATCCAAAATCTCAGAGGAGTTATATTTACGCCACATTTCCTACTTTATAATATTCTGAAGGATTAAAAAAACAAATTTTATGATAAGACGGTAATACCCTGATGAGATCCAAACTTCAGAGATCCAAACAAATTTTCCCAACAACACTGCCTTTTAAGATCCAAAAAAAAAAAAATCTCAACCACCTTCCTAACTCAATCGATGGCACTGGACTCAATCGAGATTTAGGGTTCTTACGATCATCGAATCATCATCTCTCGCTCGGATCGAAACTTCGAATCCTCCTCTCTCGCTCGGGAGAATCACTGCTCGACGAGTCTAGGGTTCCTCCTCTCGTGAATTGAAGAATCGACACCAATAGCAGTACGAACTCGGTGATGTGAGTCATAGTGGTCTCGTGAATTGAAGAATCGACACGCCTCTCTCGCTCGCTCTGTTTTCCTCCAACTCGGTGATGTGAGTCATCTCGTGACTCCGAACTGCTCAACTGAACTAATCCTCCTCTCTGACTCCGACTTCAGAGCTTTCTTGGACTGAGGTACTTCACTTCAATACCTTCTCAGTCCCTTCTTTGTTTCTTTTTTTCTGACTCCGAATTGTTTCTGAACATGAACAAATGGCAGTGGTACAAGGTAATGAGTACCTATTGTACCTATTGTTTCTCTGAATTGTTTCTCAGTACCTATTGTACCTATTGGACAATTGCAAGTAATGAGTACAAATGGTAGTGGTACAAGGTGCAGTGGCACTCAACCATCGCCAAATATTGCTGATGGTAGTCATAGTGGAGGTAAAAGCTCTGAAGGATGCAATATTTCACTTCCATTATTAACTCTTGATCAATACGAGGAGTTTGTGGTGTCGAGGAAGAATTTATTTCTGATAATGAGAATGGTGCAAATGAACCTTCTGCAGACTTGGAACTTGCAGAGTCGGAATCAGAGCCTGCTATGGTATCTGAGAGTGAACGTACCGTATCATACGATCCTGAAAACCCGAGTATTGAGATCAATGCATTATTTCATGACGTGCATGCCTTCAGAAGATCATTAAGGCAATTTGCTATAATAAATGAGTTTGAATACATCACAGTCAAGTCCGACAAGAAGAGATTCATCGGACGTTGCAAAGATCCAGCTTGTCTTTGGAGGATTCGAGCTTGTAGACTCCGAGATGACAACAAAACTTTCAAGGTATATGCTTGTGTCACTTCACCTCCATTATATGCATTTCACATTTCAATTTTTTAATCTTATTGGATAACATGTAGGTGACGGTGTTACCATGTACGCATACATGTCCATCCACTAGCATGGTTGAAGGACGAATGACTACCAAGTCTTGGGTAGCAGAGAGGACGGGAGATTGGATAAGAAGAAATCCATCAGCCGGAGCAAAGGCAGTGCAAAACAAGCTACAAGATGATTTTCACGTTAAATTGAGTTATAGTAAAGCTTGGAGAGGAACTCAAGCTGCTCTTCATCAGGTTCAAGGTGCATGGGAGAACAGTTTTAGATTAGTGTACAATTTTAAGGCAGAGTTGGAAGCGAAATGTCCAGGTAGCATTGTTGAGGTAAAGTATGAAAAGGATGGTAACATGATGCGATTTAGCAAGATGATTGTGGCACTCAAACCGTGTATTGATGGATTTCTAGTTGGTTGCAGACCATACTTGGGTATCGATTCCACTCACTTGACTGGTAAGTAGCAAACATGTTTCCAAAAGTAGTTCATCCTTTTCTCAATTGCTGAATCGCCAAATTTTATCTTATTTTGACAAGTAAGTACAGGGGACAGTTGGTAGCAGCTTGCGGCATTGATGGTCATAATTGGTTGTTTCTTGTGGCGTACGGTATTTTCGATGTGGAGACGAATGAAAATTGGAAGTGGTTCTGCACTCACTTGAATAGGGCAATTGGGAATCCACCTGGGTTGACTATCTCCTCGGATGCATCCAAGGGATTAGAAAAAGCTGTTGCCTCAATTTTTCCCAATGCCAAGCATAGAGAGTGCTTTCGTCATTTGATGGAGAACTTCAAGAAGAGGTTTCATGGTGAAGTGTATGATAAGAACATGAAGTCGGTTGCTTACGCATACACAAGATTGGAATGTCAGACCCATATGGATGCGGTTAAGAAAGAATCACCTGAGGCAATCAGGTATTTGGAGACATGTCACAAGGCACTTTGGTGCAGGAGTACGTTTTCCACGACGGCTAAGTGTGATTACATTACCAACAACATCTCAGATTGTTTCAATTATTGGATAAAAGACTTGAAAGAGTTGCATATTGCTGAACTTGTTAATCAAATCAGGCGTCGGATTATGCAAATGTTTGACATGCGAAGGAAGGTAGGGCTCAAAATAAATGGTCAGATTCTGCCCGGTGTGATGAAGAGCCTACACTCAAAGAGTAGAGCTATTGGAAGGCCAAGTATATGCAGAGGAGGTGATACTTGTGCAGAGGTGAGTGGAGTCGACTTGAAAGGCAATCCTTGGACCCATGCAGTTGAGTTGGACAAGCAAGATTGCACGTGTGGAGAATGGCAACTGAGTGGGCAACCTTGTAGTCATGCCATTGCCTTCATTTGCTCGATCAGAGGAGTCTATTTGGAGGATTATGTCCATGAGTACTACTCCGTTGATCGATTTAGGGATGCATATGCGGGTGTGATAAGATCCATAGCTGACAAATCCAAGTGGATCACGGCTGATCCCGGGTTTCCTGTTTATCCACCTAAGGCGAAAAGACCAGCCGGTAGGCCTAGAAAGGAACGTATTTCGGGTTGTTTAGAATTGGGTACAAGAAAGCAACAATGCAAGAGATGCAAGAGATTTAGCCACCAAGCAAGAACTTGCAAAGAATTCGAAGATAATGCAAATCCTAACAGAAATAGGGCTACAAAGAGGTAATCACTATCAAAACCATTCATTATGGCTGTGATTTAAACTTACAAACAACTCATCCATTTGCAGGAAAAGAAGACAATCTGCCTCACAATCTGCCTCACGATCTACAGATTAGTGTGTTTTCTGTTATTTTGGACTGGTACAATCTGCCTCACAACTCATTTTATGTTTTCTGGTACAAAATTTTCCTAGAACTTAACCTAACTGGATTGGTGTATTTTCTGTTATTCAATGATTGTGCATTTTCTGTTTTCAATGATTGTGCATTTTCTGCCTCACAATCTGCAGATTGTGCATTTTCTGTTATTCAATGATTTTGCATTTTATGTTTTATTGCTGAACTTGTTAACCTAACTGGATTGTTGTGCATTTGGAAGTAGGCATTTTGGAAGTTTGAAGATGCTGCACACTTCAAGACTGGTACAAGTTTGAAGATGCATTTGGAAGTAGGCATTTTGGAACTTATTTTGTATGAAGCAGTTTAGTAGATTGTCACTGCTATTTTGTATGAAGCATTTTCTACAATATGAGGCATTTTGTATGAAGCATTTTCTATTCGGATTTAAATTATGGCGTCTATCATTGTTATTTTGGTCACGCTCAGTTCGCATTTTCTGTTCGGCATTTTGTATGAAGCATAATAACCATACAACCAACCAGGAAATTTGACAGGGATGACAGTTGCTTGTAGAAGGAAATAACAAAATGACGAATAATAAAAGAGCAGAAAACACTAAGTGAATCTCAATTAGTAATCCAGCAAGGAGATGAATTCCACAAAAAACAGTGACAACATTCTTTACTGCTAAAGAAGAGTAAATAGAGGCCTCATTTGACTGCGCTGAGCCACCACCAGCAAGGTCAGAAAGAGACCGAATCGCTATGAAAGGTGTACCAAATTGGAGAGACATGAGGCTGACTGTTGTTGTCTCCATGTCAATTGGTGTAATGTTGAATTTGATCTCAAGAACTGTCGGTATGCTGCATTGTCAACAAGGGTGTTGGCACTGCATCCCTTGTCGACTCTGGCTACTATAGGGCTCCTTGGTCAATATAGGATGAAAATATAGGGTATATGGCTGTACTGAATTTTTAATTTGGAACGGATCAGAGTATTTTTTTTCCCCTTCATTTTCTTCTTTTTTTAATGTTTTAGGGATTGTTAACAAGCAGAGAAGTGAATTATGAGTATCCAGTTGCAAGCATAACATAACATACCAGAATGAAAGCATAACAAGGAGATACATCACAACATCGAAAACACCTTTCTGTTGAATACATCACAACATCGAAAACAAGCATAACATAATGCATGAAGCAGAATTCTAAAAAAACTAGTTATACAAGCATACAACAATTTAAACACATATCAACACAACCAAGATATGAAGAAGAACTACTATCTTATTCAATGATTGCTCAAGCCGAGATCCTTTTTTCCCCTTCTTTGATTCTTCCATCCCATCGTCGAACCGAGCTTCTTCAACTCTACGAACTCCTATTATCTCATGCTCAGAACGCCTCTGCATTGTCACAACTCTAATCTCATCAAGAAATTCTTCATACTCATCCTCCCATAAGAAAAATTTGCATTTCGACGTTTTCTGCATAGTCAAAATAATATTTAGATTAAGGAAATGTATTAACTGTATCTGTACCAGTTGACCAGAATCTGTACCAGTTGACCAGAAGAGATGAACATACCAGAATGAAAGGAAGAAAACAGTTCAATCTTTGTTACTTGACCCAGTAAGAGATGAACAGATAATATACACTAATCAATATTGTCAACAATCGAAACACTCCAATTGCTCAGTATAACTTATCTCAAGCCTCAGTGGGGAAATAACCACTTGTTATTGCAGTCTTTCAAGTTCTAGTTAATAATTTCGCAATTTTTAATGCACAGGAGAAACCAACATGCTAAATTGTGTGTTGTTTAAACTGATTTTGAGCATCCAATGAGCAAAGTGACCATCTTTTGTCCAGTTGTTAACATATGACAACAAAGGAAGAAAAACATCAACGTATCGTGGGTCATGATTAAATGGAGGCAAAAGAGAAGGAAAACAACTATTACCACAAAGCGAAATTACTAGGAAATCTCTAGAATAGCATACCAGTTGAGAGCTTGCTGAGAATCTTCAATAAAAGAAGTAGAACCAGTTGACAACTAGCACACTCAACGCAAACTCTGGTATATGCACCAAGCAGAAATTAAATAAAAGAAGTAGAAATTACTGTTCTTTTATATTTAGGACATTTGTAGAATATTATCTCCGGATTATCATCCGATTTGCTTCTTAGTCTCAATAAATCAATCTTGCAATTTGGACAAGGCACGATCGGTAGGAGCACGTCACTGGACGACATCGCCGGACTTGTGCTTGCTGAGAATGCTCGATGCATTAAGGCACGGGAGCTATTGTTGGTTCTAGGGTTCAGGCGGAGAAGAAGATCGTGCGAGAGTGTGTTCTAGGGTTCAGGCGGAGAAGGGTTCTCTACTTCTATTGGAACAACGGAGCTCAGGCGGTGCGAGAGTTAGGAAGGGTAAGGGTAAGTACCATCAATGGGAAACAACGAAGGTTCAAGCGAGTAAGTGCCATCGATGGATTCGAAGTTTAGATCTGATCGATTGAGTTAGGAAGGAAGGGTAAGGGTATTACCGTCTTATAATCGAAATTTGTTTTTTTTAATCCTTCAGAATATTATAAAATAGGAAATGTGGCGCAAATATTACTCCTCTAAGATTTTGGGTGGCAATAGTGAAATAATTGAGTTCTGGGTGGCAATTGTGAGATTTCGTCAGTTTTGAGTGGCACACCCAAAAATTTTCCTTGAAAAAAGTTCTGAAAAATATGCTTATAGTTTGAATTTTCTTTTAAAATATGCATCATTTTGAATTATTTTGGAAAAAAAATCAAATTTTGAATCATTCTGAAAAAAATATTGAATCCACCCCTGTATATATGTAGTAGATCTATAAAGGTTTTTGGTCTGATTCAGATTTATAAAGTATACGTGATCTTTATGAAAGTGTGAGAGTTTGTGTTTTTTTCTTAACTCTTAGAAACTCTTGGTAGTAAGCTGTCACAGGAGTCACACAACATGAAGAGTTTAAGGGAAACAAAAAGATTTCAAAAAGAAAAAAAATGCATGGAATAAGGCTTTTACTTTTGAGCAGATGAAAACCAACTTTTGAGTAAAAAGGCAGTCATATATATTTTATTGGTTTGGCCGGCGTTCCTCAGATTTATGTCGTCAGTAAGACAGCAAGTCAGTAGTATGACCTTAGGGGCGGATTCAGGATTCTCGCCGGGGGTTTAAGATTTACGGGTTTTTTTCAAGAGAGCTCGAAATAGTGTTTATTCTTAAAAAAAATTATCTTATATGATCATTTGTACAAAAAAATTTAAAATACATCATCATTTTTTTAAAAAAGTAATATATATGATCAATTTTGAAAAAAAAAATTCCAGAGAATTCAGCTACACTCCTGAATGCACGTGGCTCCGCCACTGTATGACCTTTAATCTAAATTATTATCACCAGTAACTTCGAAAAAGTATAATACTGATTACGCCCTTCAAAAGTATAAAAATCTTATCCGTCAAGTTTCACAATAAAAAATGTTCGAAAAAATACGAACAATAGTGGTAAAAGGCGAAACCTCTATTCTTATTTCTTACCCTTCGAATGTACTCTGAAAAAATACAAACAATAGTGGTTCAAAAATAGTGACTTAAAAGAACATGGTTTCTATTTTCGCTCTTGCATGGCCATTGTGAAAATAAGTTCAAAGACTATTTTCGTATTTCAGTTTTTTTTTTATTCATTTTTAGTAGGTTTATAAAAACAAAGTAGAAAATAAATTTAAAAAAACTCTCATAAAAATAGTTTCTAACGAGACTTGAACTTCAACCCATGAAGATCTGGTGCCTACACTAGATAGTTTGGCATTTTGAGATTAAGTGACTCTGAAAAAATATAATATACTCTGGAAAAATATATATAATATACTTGTTGAAAAGAAGTAATGAACTATAGATTGGATGAAAGGTAGCGGACAGCAATGCTTTCTGGGCCTTTAATTTTAGCATTTTAGCTCCTTAATTACTGTATCTTGCATTCTTGCTCTGCTGCTTCATTTTCTGCTCTATTAATACATTGTTCGTCTAACAAAGTTATATAAACTGTTATTAAAATTCTAAATTAGAATTCCAAATCGTACAATTTATAGGATACCTTATATTTATGTTAATGCCTTAATGGTCGGTTGAAATATTCATATTATGCAAATTTTGTGCAGTATCTATATTAATTGTCGTGAATCTGGTCTGGTAGATGCTGGTGACGAGAAGATGGCGTCTGGTTCAGCCTGCACACAGGTTTTGCACACGGGTTCTGACGATCAGGCCTGATGGTAAAGGCTTAGCAGATGAGTGGATCAAGCAAGTTGTAATGGGGGCCTGATCTGATGAGGAGTGTTGTGGCAGTTGAGCTGAGGCTTGAGTGGCCAGAATTGAGGTCAGGTGCTTGAGAGGCCTGTTGTGTTGGGTTCTGAGAACTGATAGTTCTGGTTCTGAACCAACAGAGCATCTACATGAGTTGACAGTACCAGAGATCCTGATCTGGTATGTTAATAAGATTATGTTATGATATGATATGGAGCAGTATATCTATGTATTCCCTGATCTGATATGGTGGGATGCGTATGATGAGTGAGAATAGATCAGGAAGGGGATATCGATAAAAAAAAATTCATGCTGAGATCAATAGATTGGGAGATATATTTTAGTACAGAGAGTTTACCAGTTGGTTTTCAGGTATGATAATCAACTAGTACAGGGATTTTGGTTGATACAGGGGTCTGGTACCAGCCGATAGTGAGGGGTGTTGGTTCCAGATGTGGTTAGACAGCATCAAATTTTCACGATCACAGACTGTTTGCCTGATGTTGAGCGACTGAGATGGCATTGTGTGAGACTGAGAATGCCTTGGGTCGAATCTGAATCTCAGATTCGACTGAGATGACATTCGAGCCTCGCTCCAGATATAGGCAGGTATCGAGAGTCGAAGACAAATCTCTCAGATCGGAGATGAGATGAGGAGGGAGATCACGAGAGCATTTCGAGGTGAAGCCAGGGCCAGATCACGTCATCGATGGCAGGTTGAGAGTGTGATATCGGAGAAGTTTAACAGAGGAGAATGTATAGGGACCAGGGGAACATCTTTTTTGTTAATTGAGATTAAATTTACCTAGATTGTTTTGTTGTTAGAGAAACTTAATATGTTTGCTAGTGCGTTGGGTTTTAAGGATATACTCTATAGATATAGAATAGAATAGAGTTTTAGTGTGTGATTTGTGATGTTTCAAATTTTGTATTTCTTTTTTCTATGAAAATGAAAGTGGCAGACGCTCTTTGTTTGTTTCAAAAAAAATTGCCGTGAATCGTGAAATGCAAATTTTATGTGGTGCCTACTTTAAAGGTCGTGAATCGTGATTTCCATTTTAATACCGATTCATCACGAAGCAAATCAGATGATATTTACTTTTGAAAATTGTAATTAAGAAGGGCATATTTTCTGATTCACCGTAAAACAAATCAGACCATATAATTAATGCCGAGTGCACTGTGCACGCATTATGTGTGAAGAAGATCTATAATTAATAAACGACTTGAGTTGTTCGGTATGATGAATTGGATATTAATGTACAAAAATGCGCTGAAGATATGCAGAAAAAAGAAGAAGACATCTTTACATGGTCAGTCAATCTGAAATAATAAAGAACCTCTTTTTACTCGACCATATGTTTATTTTTATTTACAGCCGAAGCAAAAAGGAAAAACTAAACAAAAGATTTGGAAGGGTACAAATCAAAATATGAACTCACATCACACCTTTGGAAAGGTACAACCGTACAAGGGGTTCTCTCTTTTTCGTCTTTGAACTCAAAAATATTTGTAGATATTTTTAAATTTTAATTTATCATTTTCAATAATTTTTTATATCAAAATTTTATAGGAGACAAAATTTCCTTTTTCATTTTTTTTTTTTGGTAGAGAAGAAAGTTAAGCTACTCAACTGTTTTTAATAATCTAAAGTCTTCAATTCGGATTTCGAATCAAGACCTTTCACACAGAGGTTCTTGTTCTTACCCACTAGGTCAAGAGTTTATTCTTTATTTTTAGTTTTTTAAGTACTTGTTTTGAATTTTTTAAAATTGATTCAAAATAATAATAAAATAATCGATATTTATACATAAAGCTAGATTATTTCAAAAATTCAAATAAGATACATAAAAAAACTTTAGAAATAGAAAAAAATTGTCCCCGCAAGATTTTGATATAGAAAAATTATTGAAAATGATAAATCAAAATTTAAAGACGATTAAAGATGCTTTTGAGTCGGGCACGGAAAATCTTAATGTTTCTAGAAACACTGTAGCTTTCCCTGATCAATGTTTATATATATCTGGTTTTTTCTAAAATATTTTTGCCTAACATATATCATATATGACTGCTACAAGAATAGTTTTCGAAGATTGCTATTTTGTTTTAGTTAGTTTCCATAATTTGAGGAGTTCAGAGACAATTTTGAAGAGTTCTGCAAGGTTTCTGCCACAACTGGTACACTGGTTCATTGTACTGGAACATGCCTAGTTTGTGCTGCTTTGTACAATTGTACCAATCTCTTCGGATAACTTTTCACAATTCTATTGATCAATTTACATTGTGTGTTTAACTGAAACAACCCTTAATATAGTTGCTTAGCACTTATATAGTCAGTTCCTTGTGTTTTTTTTCATACTGTCTAACTGGTAAATGAGCAGCAAAATGCCTCAGTTTTACTCGCGAGCTGAATCTATTGTTACCAAATTGAACCTAAATACCACCCTTGACCAATACAATCACAAAATACAATTTCCATTATATGATAATTGAGGTTCTATGTTAAACTACGTATATGGCCATCTATATATGTTTTATGAAGGATCAAACTGGCATGATATTTTTGCTTCAAAAACAAAACAAACTGCTAGAGAGAAATGTATGATACCGTCTTTCCAATTTGTGTGTGCGTTTTTGTTCTTTTTGAAAATAAAAGCTTAAATGAAGTCCAAATTAACCCAGTTATGAAAGCCCAAGCATTTTTAACCTGAACACATCTAGATTGATTTTTATTATTCAAACCAATAAATAATGAGGGATCGGATCACAACTCTAAATAACCACAAAGTTATCACAATTTTTTTTTCATTTTCAAAGTCTAAATTGTTGATCCAAACCGTTAAACATGATATTCACAATAAAATATGCTTCCAGATCAAATTTTATATTTTTTGAATTTTTTTACTATTTATTAAGATTGATGCAAAAAATGTCAAAATTACAATAACATGAACCATTGAATTTTGTATCCATCTTAATAAATAGTAAAAAAATTTAAAATTTGATCTGGAAGTGTATTTTATGGTGGATATCATTTCAACGGTTTGGATCAACAATTTGAATTTCGAAAATGAAAAAAATGATTGTAATAACTTTGTAGTTATTTAGAATTGTGGTCATCCGATTACTTCTCATAAATAATTGCCTCTAAAGCCTTCAGTTACGCTAACGTATAGATAGCCTCATTTGGGACTGCTATACTCAATTAAACCATGCTCTTGCATTGCTTGCAATAGGACTAGTGCTTAATTTAGCCTCAACTGTTCTTCTATAAAAACTGTTTTTATTCAATTGTAAAAGCAACAAAAAAAAATGGAAGTACTCGCCATAAAAAAATTGGTAAATTTCAACACACAAATAGAAAGACCTACTTGTTTGCCATTATGATCCTTCTTCTGGATATATCTAATAAAGGATTAAGCATACCTAATTAATTGGCTATCTAGGCACGCACATAAAAATATTGGAAGAGAAGAAACTTTCAATAATTCTGTTAACCTAAATTATCGATACCATCCATAGTAATTCATCTTTTTCTTAATCCTACACTACACTATGCAACTTTCTTTGTCAGCATTGCCACTCATAGCATCACTGATAAAATAAATCATTCCTTTTTGGTAGTGCTAATCTATATTATAAAGCTTTATACTACCTGAATCTTAAAAATTATGAAGCTCAAAATAAGATAAATTGATAAATTTGGAAATAGCTTGAGAATGAATTCAGTTCTATATTTAGGTTTATCATAGAACGCAATGGAAAACACATATCAACAAATGGAAATTCTGCTCCTTTTTCAGCTCGTCATTCGTTCCTAATTTAAATGTGCACTATGAACTTCTCACTGATACCAATACTAGTACCATCAAATGAAGAGAAAACAACACAGCACCAGATCCAATTCCCATCAACCGGAGCTAATCCTATGGATACACGGGATAGGCACCATACACGTACAGAGAGGTTTAATAATCTCTTTTTTGAATTAGCAGATGGTGTCATAATTGTGATTGTGGTTGAAGTTCCATAAATAAAATAGAGTTTCAATTAACACGTTAAAACCGCAACCAGCTCAGGTAAACAAGTTGAAATACAACACAGCCAAGTGGCCAACGCTCACGTTTCAGTCGGGAAAAGTTACACTGGGTATTTAAGTTTAGGAGCTACATAAAAATACTATCAAGTTTGAAACCAACTAAAGTACTACTTATTAATACAAGTACTTATCCACCACTAGGTCACAGTCAGAGATCACCAACGTTACCCAAGCATATAAAATATATCTGCATAAGTCAAACAAACCCCACCTCCCCACCTCCAACCAAAACCTCCCCTTTTTGTTAATTAAATTCAGATACAGCAATCAGAGATTTAACAAATCTACATAAAGAAGCATGACAACACCTGCCACCAAGGAAATGCATACACAATTTATTTAAGTACACCCTCTTCAACTCAAACACTGCATCCTATGAGATGCATTAAACTTTTAACAATACCTTCAAGTTCGACTTGCCTCCAGTTGAACACAATTTTGAATGTCCCTGACCCACCAAAATAGGAGATAGCAACTGTACGAACCGAAGAAAAGGAATCATACTTAACCGAACAAACTGTGTAAGCATTTGACTAATGCAAAAACAACAACCACATACAACAAACATGACGAATAAAATAACAATAATGAAGATATCAAGAATATATCAATCAAAATTACAAGGTTAGAGGCTTGAACTACAAAAGAATAATATCAATGACAACGTTGATCATAACAACAATAGCAACATCAATAGAGGATACATGTTCATCTGACAACACACCCTGCTTGACAATTTCATGGAGGTAACCATTGAGAACCAAAAGGGAAGTAATGATAATAAATAAATATTACTAAGAGGAAATCACAAAAAGAATATCTAGTTAGAGATTCTTCAAAATAAAAATAGTAAAAATAGAAGAGGGATGTCTTTTGTCTAAACCATGGCTAGTCTTGTGACCACCCAAAGCAAATTCATCTCCATATTTTCCTCATGAAATATTCTTCAAAAAGAATAGCATGAAGAACTTGTGCCTAGATTTCACCTTCCTTGCAGAAAGAACAAAAAAAATACTATTATTTACCGCAAACACCACCTCTCCTTTCTAGTATTCGGTTTTACTTTTGACCTCTTCACTTGATCTGATCAAGCTGCATCTGTTCCAACCATGCCCCTATCTGCTCCATACCGTCATTTGGCCGCACACAATCTGCACCATTTGATGAGGCATCCCTCTCCTGCCTCTCTTTTGCATCAGGCGGGCTCACTAGAGAATGCACCCACGAGACATCAGGCTCTTCATTGCCCAACCCTTCTCCATTGACAGACCAGTCAACTTTGCCCAAGGGTGACACTATTTTGCCCCATGGAGAGTTCGCCACAGGAGACCCGATCAATGGAGCACCATTGGAACCAACTTTCTCACGGTGTGCAAGGGCCGCAAGCCGTGAACTCAGTGGTGATGCAAGTGCATCAATGCTCCGAGGCGAAACCATGCGGCCACTAGTTGGAGACGTAGCCATTGGGAGTTGCATATTGACTGATTCCTTGGATGAGTATAAGCTCCTTGTGTTGATAGGAGAGAGAAGCCTGTGGTTCAGTACTGCTGTTTTGTGAGTTGGTGAGAAAAGAGATGGTGCAGATCCAGCTACAGAAGCACCTTGTTCAGGGAAGTTATTAAACCTTGGAGAGAGGGGTGAGAGTGGTGCCTCAGCTGAGAAAAGATCATCAAGGTTTGTCTGCCCAAGTGGCTTTGGGCGGATCTGCCGGGTCCCACTCATGGGAGATGAGAGCCCCATATGGGATTGCCCAGATGGGAGACATAGATCATTCATTTTCTGAGAAGCCTCTAGATCGAGAAGCAATGATAGTTGATCAACCGCCATATCACGTGCACTCAGAGAAGACCGCAACCGGCTAGCTTGTAAGCTATTATTGTTCCCTTGCTGCCCAGACCAAGAGGGAGATCCAGGTGGAGTGAAGTGGGTAGCATGACTGCCACTGGGTGAAGAAGGAGAGCCCGGCATGAGTCCTAGCGCAGCAGCTGCCATCTCCATGGCCATGGCCGATCGTGGTGAGGGCACGGCCGATCCAGTAGAGACGTACAACGGGCGAAGCTCCTCTGGCGTGTGAGCAAAGAAGCAGACCCGGCGGTCACATGCGGTGCCATCCTTACAAAGTCTGGTGCGATACTGCGCCGGGTGGAGCCAGCTCTCAAACACCCCATGCGCATACTCGCACATGTCACCCCGCCGACATGCACCACCCCGACGAAAATCAGGGCACGGCACGCAACTGTAGTGAAACTTGCGAGGGTCCCGCCTCCTAGCATTTTCTCCCGGGTGCACAAAAGGGCACTCAGTCCAGTCATGTGAGTAGGCCCGAGAGCATGGGCGCACCTTGAAGGAGAACATGCGGAACTCATCAGATGCATATATGCTGCTTTTGATGTCCGGCAAGGTGGGGTCCACGGGGTACTCTTTCTTCTGGCGATCAGCCATGGGAGAGGAACAGGAGAGATCGGATGAGGGGGAACCATTCCCGTCCTCATCTGGGGAGGATGAGGAGAGGGGCATGGAGTTGCCAATCGAAACCCTCAGATCAACACCACGGTGGTTCACACCATGCCCAGTGCATCCAAGAAGTTCCTCCAGTGTTACTCTTGCATCCGAGTAAAGACCCGATAACGAAATAACATCAGCCGGGCGACGACCTTTCACATCCTTAGCATCTCGATCTGCACCGGCCGAGAGAAGCAACCGCACTGATTCCACTGCCGTGTGGGACCCAGCAGCAGCAGCACAGTGCAAGGCAGTAGAGTTATCGGATCTGGACCGGGTGTTCACGTTGACTGAAGGGAGAGTTAGCAGGAATGAAAGGACTCTAGTACTTCCAAAAGTAGCCGCCACCATTATTGGTGTACGCAGCTCCAGGACCATCCGGTTGGTTAACTTGTTGCGCTGGTACCATAATCCAGCCCGATCTGCGGCCATCGGATCAGCAGAGATGGCAGCCTTGCACGTCTCCAGTTCATCGTTGGCTGCAAGTTCGAGGAGAGGAGAGAAGGATTCTTCACAGGTCATACTGCACGTGCTTCGATCCACTGAGTAAATGGCTTCTGCATATAGATTCAAATACAGAAGGAAAATTTCATACTGAATTAGAGACACTTCTTTATTCATTCATTAGAAAAACGATGAACACTTATTTCACTTCATTTCCGAAGGTCAAAAGATCCGATCATCGATCAATGAAACCCATTACAAAACTGAGAAAAAATGGTGAAAATAACAGTATTAGAGTTACCTATTTCTTTATACACGACGCCCACTTGGGAAATCAGAGCAGATTTCATAATACAGATCGCGGAGAGAAGAAATCGAGATGCATCTAGAAGGGGAGAGGGGAAAGCGAAGAGAACATTTTGGGGCCTTTTGGACTTTTTTGCTCAAGTCGCGCGAAGAAAAACGCTGGAGAAAATGAAAAGGCGAGATTTTACAAGGGGGTAGAGGGTAAAGGAAGAAGGAAAGAGATGGATGGGTAAGGTAATAGAGACAATGGGGTAAGTGGTAAGTTTTAAATGCTTGTTTACTGAAGCAATAGCACCGCTCAAGATTTCGGATTCGAGTGGCAACTGGCCAGGGTAGAAAACCCTCTTTCACCGACCTAAATGTGGGACCCAGTATCAGTGAATAAAAACTATGCACCGGGTTTTATGGGGAGAGATAGCGATCACTGGACAGTACACAATAACTTCCATTTAAATTCGACCTCAAAATAAACGAGGGAGTAAAAGGATGCCCCTCCTTCAATGGAAACTGGAGCGGTTAGTGGGGGAGTATGGGACCCACTTGCAGCGATATTTCCGACCGTAGACCGGGCGTGAACCTGTCGTACTTGCAAGACAAAAAAAAGTACCTCGCGAGAGGTAGCAGTCCGCTAATTCAAAACTGGAATAAACCGGTGATAGCCGGTTGAAAGCACGATAGGATACCGGTTCGTTGGGAGCAGACGACTGGTAGACCGGAACCAACAGTTTCTCTACCCAAACTGGAGCTTAGGTAATGCGAACGGAATAAAATAAATAAAATAATTTATATTCTGTATCAACCGTACACGTGGAAGGGAAGGGAAGAACAGATGGATGGGATTGGGTGGAGGAGTGGGACAAGTGGAGAGCGAGAAACGAGGCGGACGTGAAAGGAGGGATTAAACTGGATTGGAATTTGTAAGAGGAGGGGTTGAAGTCCGCGAATGGGAAGGCAGAGTATCACGGAACCGGGACAGCAGTCAAATTGGGTTAAGAGTGCCAGTCAAATCAACTGCGCTGCCAAGGAAAATTTTCATAAAGTATCACAGAACAAATATTTTTAATAAATAGGGTCAAAAATATTCTAAAATTTTCATAAAAGACCAAAGAAGTAAGTCTAAATTTTTTCAATTTTTTTTCATCTTTCGTGTATTTTTTTTAAAGTTTCAGTACAAATTTTACACTTTAGAGTTGCAATTATTTGTACGTCCCTAAAAAAACTTAAGGGCATAAGTATTAGTTGCGACTTTAGTCTTCTGTAAAAAATTTAAGAGACAATTAGTCCTATCTGTTAAAATAGTTACTTCTCTGACCTTTTATGCAAAAATTCCGGCTACCAAATCAGTAAACTATCCTCTCCGTTTTATCGACAACTGGTTGGTCTCTTGAAACATATATAAATTTGTTCAGGTTAAAAGCAGCAATCAAATATTTCTTTATCCTCACTAGTCAAAATAATCGTGTTAACATTTCATTAGTCTAATTAGTTTAATTTATATATCTGCATCGATAATCCCATGAGTTAACATTTCATTAGTTTAATTTTTCTGTTATAATTACTTCGAGGAAAAATGATTCTAACTTATTAATGTGATAAAAAGAAATGACGATATCTTTTTTCTCAAATTATGATAGCAAAACAGAAAATAATGAAAATAATTTTTTAACAAATGTTTCGTAGATTTATTTTAAAAATAAAAATGTTAATATGTTAATATCAAATTTCATACAAGTCTGATCGTAAACCGTCATAAAATAGTAAATTTAGGACGTTGAAAATTCAAATGTCTTAATAAAGCATGAAACTAGTTTCCTATTTTGTTGACACAATATATTCATATATATGTCACAACCGCAGGTAATTTTGAGTTTAAAATTTAAGATTTATTTACACACACAAAAAAAAAATTGTAGACATAAAAAAGAGAGAGCAAGTTGCGAGCTGTGAATAATTTTTGCAGGTATGGAGGAGGGGACACAGAAAAAGCAAGCGCACAACACTACAACCGGATTTTTATATAAAAAATCAGAAAAATAATTTTTTTTACAGATAAGATCAACTGTCTTCTAAAAATATCACATTAGACAAAAAATACAATTAATATTTGTGTCTCTAATTTTTTTTTAGACGCGTAAGTAATAATTGCGTCTCTAAAATATAAAATTTTATACTACAACTTTAAGAGAAATGAATGAGAGTTAGAAATAAATTGAAAAAATTTAGAGACGCAACTAATGCTTGCTCTCTTAACCCTTTGTGAAATATTCATAATGCATTTGACCATATCTGTTCAAAATATTTGTTTTGTGCCTCTCTATGAAAATTTTGCCACCACAACAGCACGAGCGACATCATTTTCTACCGGATTGGCTACGAGTCCGTATCTGCTGTTATTTCGAGGGAATAACAAGGTCCTATTATTTTGCGGCTGACCGTCCGATTTATACGGACGACGCAGATGGACTGCACGGGGCTTGCTATATTATATAAGTTATTTATGAGATCGAAAATGAACGGTCAGATATGGTCAGATATGGAATAACAGAATATATGAATTCGATTGGCTACATGTGTGGATACTGATAGGAACATTTATGAGTTATGAGTACTGACAGGGGAGCATTCTGGTAATATGGTTTTGGGTTTGAATTTTCACAATCTAGTAAAATCTACTACCCATCTGGTTCTGGTCTCACAAGTCACCACCTCGGCGACTGTCTGGTTGAGGATTTAAATGTTTCCTTCTGGCTAAATTTCTTTGGAGTTAAGATTTGTTGGCAAATTGGCATGCATGATGAATGTTCTTTTATTATCAGTTCTAACAAATTATCCAAATGGATCACGAAATTTACTTCACAAATGTGTGGATACATGTGTGGATACTGATAGGAACATTTATGAGTTATGAGTACTGACAGGGGAGCATTCTGGTAATATGGTTTTGGGTTTGAATTTTCACAATCTAGTAAAATCTACTACCCATCTGGTTCTGGTCTCACAAGTCACCACCTCGGCGACTGTCTGGTTGAGGATTTAAATGTTTCCTTCTGGCTAAATTTCTTTGGAGTTAAGCTTTGTTGGCAAATTGGCATGCATGATGAATGTTCTTTTATTATCAGTTCTAACAAATTATCCAAATGGATCACAAAATTTACTTCACAAAAGTAGAATAATTAATCAATATTCTCCTCTTATAAAAATTGCCAGTTTTTCTTTGGAATATATATTTTTATTTTTGGTTCATAATTTGCTTTGTAATATCTCGTAGTTCGTTGCATTCAACTTGGATTCGTCGTATCATGTTGTATCTATATTATCTGTAGAATGAAAACATCACTATACTCAACTGTTTAAAAAGAAAAGAAAAAATATTTTTAAATTTAGATGATGAAGTCTTTTACATATTTTAATATGAAATTCCTGAAATATTAATAGCTGCAAGTTTTTGCTAGAGAAAACATTATGAGTTTTGTTCACATATATTTGTCAAAAGAGGAAGATTCCAGTACCACAAAAATTTTCTGCCACAAAATTCTATGAACTCGCATTTTCAATTGAAAAGATTAGTTTCTGGGATTGTAAGGCTCCTCTTGTTAAAATAATGCTTTTAGCTCGTATAGAAATTATCAATTCAGATTCAAGTCCATCTTAATTCAAAATCTCAGAATATTTTTAAGCTTCGAGTTCGACTCGATTTCACTTAAATTTGGTTTTATTAGTTCTACCTAAATTTTAAAATAAAGTAAAACAGTAATGAGCTCGTTCAAACTTGAACTGGTTTTTCAGCCAATCGATCCACAAATCAAAACCTCCCTCAAGCCTGCGAGCCAATAACCCGCACAAAGACCATTTTGATTCCAAACTACCCGCTCTTCATAGATTATTGTTTCTTTTTATAAACAATATTCTAATTCTCGAAAAAGATCTAAAGACAAAAATTGAACACACAAACGGATTTCTTCTTAAGCATCTCATTGCCAAGGATATGATAGTGGACATACCCTTCATCATCCTAAATCACATGAGAACCGCCATAACCAACAAAATCATGAGCCTACCATATCCTCACCTCTTGACTCGGATTCTTCTTCACAAGAACATCAACATACCGGTAAACCCAAGGGAGGCCAACCTAATTATATTTCTTGGAAAGAATGGTTGGATCAAGAACAATTTTACTTGGGAACCGAAACCCAAGCAAATTAATGAATGTATTAGGAGGGATGGAGCAAAGCCTAACCAATACACCAATCCGGATGCTCCTCAACTCATGGATGAAGAGTCTATGCCAAGCATGCATCAAGTTGGGACCTCTTCTTATGTGCCTCCTCCTTCATACCAAGCATATCAATTTTCCCAAGACCCATCCTACTACAGTCTCCAAGCCTTCAACCCTATGATGCCATATGCATTTCCTACGGTTGAAGAAGGAACTCACTACATCTCCCAACAAGTGTATCATTTGTCGATTTACAATAAGTACAACTCGGCAAATGTACATGAGAAGCTTGACACCCAAAGTGAGTTCAACTCCATGGTCCAGACCAATTGAACTCAACAATTTGAGTCTTGGATTGATTGCTCCGACCCGATTGGACATGAAGACCCCATGGAAGGTGGACAAGAAGGAGCTACACAACTCAACTCGGAGGACGAGGGTCATAAGAGTAGTGAGGAAGAATAGGGTTAGGGTAGATTTGTATCTTTCTTTTCTATGCTTCTTGTATGAACTCTTCAATTTAATATGATGTTCTTCATAATTTCAATTAAAACTCATGTTTTGATTATATGTCTTGTGATGTTTATTGCTCTCAATTGCTCCTTTACATTATGTCTTCTCACAACTCCTATGCTTAATTGGTAAATCATATGACTTGTGCTATATTTGTAAATATTATTTCATGAAGGGGGAGTAAATTGCTTGACTTGTATAATTGAATACGTGCTAAAATTCAGGGGGAGAAAAATTGTTTGTGCCTTTTGCCCTAATTTGCAAAAAATGGGAGAAATGAAAGATGTGCATCATTTTATATGCACATCTCAATTGGTTTTGCAAATTGCCAGAAGGGAGAGTTTGTTGGATTAATTTCATCAACTCATCTCTTGTTTGACAATTTGCAAAACACATAAAGTACTAACCTTGCACATTGAGTTTTGGTGAAGATGCAGGTTAAAACAGGTACAACCCAATGTCAAATATACTCAAACATGTCCTGGACAAGTTAAGGCATGGTCTAAGCATCAAGGAAAGGCTTTAAGGCACAATACAGAGCACAACGTTACCATAACGCTAGGCAACTCGTTATAACGAGTCAGAGAGGCATTATAACGAGTCTCCAAGGTGTCATAACGTCTCAGGAGGAGTGAGAAGGATAAGAAGCTAGATTTTCTTGAGACAAGCAATACTGTAACGCTCCAGCAAGGCGTTACAATGGGTTGCAACCCGTTATAACGAGTCAGACAAGTGTTATAACGGGTTCCTGAAGATTTGGCCCACAAGTCAGCTACAGAAGGGCAAAAAAGGAAGATGCCCAAGGCGTTATAACGCCTCGCAACCCGTTATGGAGGATTCTATAACGCTAGGTGTTATTTTCAGAGATCCAAGATACTAAGAAGTGCTCAGCCTATATAAAGATTGCAGATACGAACCAGAAAGTTATCAAAACATTCAGACAAGTTTTCCATCTGTAATTGAGCACTAAAAAGAGCTTCTTTCAAGTCTTCTCAAGCTACCTAAACATGAGAGCACTTAGGATAGCTACCATTCTCTAGTTGTCTATTCGAGAGCATTCTTATGTTATTTGATTAGCCTTTGTTGCACCACATTTGTGTTGTCAAGTGGTGCATCTTTGTCCTTAATTGTGTAGTCAATTGGACCTTTGTAGCGGTGTATTGTGGTGTTGTCCCGTGCATCGAGTTAGGAGAAGAAGATTGGCTTTCTTGTGTTGGAAGAAGTCAAAGATCGTCTTAGCCCCTTTGTAAAAGATACATTGAGTATAGTGTAGCGGCCCGGAAGACGTTTTATTTCGGAAGACCCGTAGACGTAGGCCTAAGTTTCTTTTGATAGGCCGAACCACGTTACATAGCATGTCACTTGTGCTTGATTGCTCTCTCTTTATCTCTCTTTTAAGCTCTTTGATCTCTATTTTGTGATTTGCTCTTAGAATTGCTTGTTAAATTGATTGGCTATGTGATTAAGGTCTAAAAGATTTAAATTGAATTGAAATCGCTTCCGCACAACTACTTGACCTTAGTCTTGCACTTTTTAGTGAAAAACCACATCACACATTCTAACAAACGTATCAAGACAGTAAAAAATATGATGTTAAAACAGATCAAAGATTTGAGGGTAACAAGATTAAAGGAAACCTAATACACACAGTTCAGATAGAAGTGCCCGAGGGTACATGCACTTCTCAAAAGCCGCAACTAACAAGTATACCTTGTTTCCATATCTTAGCATGTTACGCTCAATCAGGCATAACTAGTATCCAATATGTAGCTTATTTTACTGTGCTAATGAGTTGATGGCAACATGAGCACCCAAATTTGAGCCCTTTGGAAATTTGAGCACTTGGCCTGAATACCCGCGACCCAAACTAGTACAAGATTCGACAAAGTATCTTGTTAAGAAAGACGACGTTAGCATATGAGAATTCAGAATGAAATGGGTGAAATGAATACACAACAAACAACATATAATTATGGTCGATGTAAACAACTCGGACAAAACAGATGCACGTACACTGCACTTCCAAACAACGAAAGTAATACTATACTAATTGCGACTTTTATCACTCATTTAAGGATTCAAATTATTTAACACGTGTAATCAGTGGCGGATGCAGAATTTTGATCAGGGGTAGGCACATTACATACAATATAAAAAATATAAATTTCATTCAACATGTTGATAAAAAAGAGTAGGTTGTACATATTAAAAAAAATTCAAACAGATAAAATATAGTAATCTCTCTGTCATTATAATACTATTGACTAACACTTTATTGCGAAAAAATAAAGCTACTTGTTCTCTTCACTATTTCATCTATGTTGGGCAACCAAATATTTCAGTAATCTAAAAGAAATAAGCATATTTAAAGTGTGGATTTCGTTATTTATTATCTAATTAATATAACTGGAAAACAAACAACAATCTAACACACTTGAAACATAATCAAATACATTAAAAAAATAAATGATTCTTTAGTACCTTCCATCAGGCAAGTATCGTCTTATCGTAAAGGAAATCTTTTGCTGCCTCAGCTTCTTAATTGCAATCTAGAGTTAAATAGAGAATGAGACACTAGTATCGCATAAGATATGCTGCATAAATAAACAATAATACAATATTAGCACTTATTCAACTGGAATTTCACTCAAATCGACACTTCAACTCAAATCAGCAAGAAACAAGAAACAAGAGACGGTTCGTTGTGCCGGTCCCAGTCAGGCAGTCAACATCTCAGCGGCTTCCCGTCAGCACTCGACAGTCAGCAGTCAGTGACAGCGAGCGAACCACGGTCCACAGAGGCGAGACCGCAAGAGGCACCAGCAGGCACCAGCGGCGGGCTGGCGGTGTCGCGATTGGACTGTGCACAGCAGCGGAGGAGGCAGAGGCACCAGCAGTGGCAGAGGCGGGAGGCACCAGCAGGCAGCAGCGGCGGGCTGGCGGTGTCGCGATTGGACTGTGCACAGCAGCGGAGGAGGCAGAGGCACCAGCAGTGGCAGAGGCGGGAGGCACCAGCCACCAGCAGTGGCGACATCGGCTCAGCGGCATCGAGTGCTCGAGGGCTCGAGGGTCGAGGTAGACTGGCAGACTGGCAGACTTTCCTGCTTTGGTCGAGACTCGAGACAGTTTGTCACTCTGTCAGACAGCAGCACCCGGCACAGATGCACAGGCGCACAACACACAGCGACGGCGAGACAGTGTTGGCTGAGTGGCGAGTGCTGGCTGTTGTAGTGCTGCTAGTGGGTTTCGTCGTTCGGGAATCGTCGAATCTGCTGCTAGGGTTCGGGAGTTGGCCAGTCGGGACAGATCACTAGATCAGAGAAAGGGCGACTCGGGGCTGTGCTACTAGGATTCGAGAATCATTTTTTTCTCTTTCGACTGTTGGGTTGTGCGCACTGGCCACGCCCACGCTGGGCTATTTTGAAAAAAAAATTAACACAGGTCTGGCCTCCTCTAGGATGCTGGAAACAGATCAGGGGTGGGCCTTTTTTATTTCTAGGGGTAGACACTCTATTAATAAATACTGGGCTACTGCTGAATTTCAAATTCCAGGGGTAGACACTTGCCTACCCCTAGGCCACTGTAGATCTGCCCCTGCGTGTAATTAACACTGGACTTGGCATGAAGAGATGGAGCTTCATTTATTAGAAATTACATGTATTATCTTAGCTTTTTGTATTAAACTATTATAATTATTCTTCTTGAACTTAACATATTATGAAGACAATTTGTTTAAGATATTATGATAGTTAGTTTTAGAACTTAAGTATTTTTGTGTTTGCTTGTGAAGACTACAATTTAGTAAATTAAATTAGTATTAGTTATTTTTTGAGTTGAGATACTAGTCATTTAAGTTATCAATTTAAGATAGTAACTTATTATGGTATCATAGAGTTATG
>CAXKVX010001198.1:0-15356 GCA_964058865.1 Eleocharis quinqueflora | reverse complement strand
AAAAAATCTAATTTGACCTTTATTCATGATAAAAGCAATTTAGTGCTGAAATTCGAAATTATTTTTGAAGCCTAAATTCCTAAAAAGTGAATCGAGATTCCCATCTCAAGGATACATCCTTAGCTATGTCTCTCGAGATTAAAATACTATAACCAAAATCAAATTTGACAGTAAATCCACGAACAACTAAAAGCCACAAAGTAGTTATTTGAAACAACAAATCACTCACTATCAGTGGCTGATTCAAGTACTAAATTAAGCTCAGGCACAATTAAATTCACGCATTGAAATGAAATCAAGTTCAATCAGAAATTCATTAAACTACATAAAAAACTCATTTTCAATTATAATAATAATTACAAATACTCTAGATTTTGCTTTTAATGAAAATCAAGTTCAGCCACTTGCCTGAGCTTGCCATAGTGTGGATTGGCCAGTGTCCACTATGCAAGATTGTGCTCTATGATACCCTATATAAATCTCTCCCTTTAGAGGAAGGCGGGTCATCTTCTCGATCATAAATAGAGTTCTGACAATGGGTCAGGGCGAGTACTTGCGGGTTCAACCGGGCGGATCCACGGGTTGGGCGGGGCGAGTTAGCACAGGTTTGGTGGATTAGGGGGCAATCCGACTCGTGGTAAACCCGCACGGGTTTGACGGACACATGTTTGGGTGGGTCGGGTCACGGTCGGGGCAGGACAGGGTGGAACGGGTTTCCGCCGGGTTTTTTTTTAATTGAAAAAATTGGAAAAAGAATGGTAAAACTTAAAAAAAAATCCGAAAAATTCCAAAAAAAAAATCAGAAAAATGTATAAACCGCCGGGTTTTGCACGGGTTCGGGAGGGTTGGCACGAGTCGGGCGGGTTTCCGACGGGTTTGCCACGAAACGGGTCGGGTCACGGGTCGGGTCATAGGTTGGAACAAGTTTTTGAAAAAATGAGGCTTTCCTCCCCACCATAGATCCGCAGATTTTTTTTTTCATTTTTCATGGGTTGGAACCCCGAGTCGGGTCGGTCACGGATCGAACACGAATCGAACCACAAACAGGTCGACCCGTACGGAATTTTTCACAACTCTAATCATAAACATAACATACAAAAAGACTCCGTGACAAGATAGCACCCAACCAACTAGCTCTGATCGCAATTAGAGCACGACACAATAATAGAGTACGTGTTAACTTTAGTCAAATCGTATCACCCAAATTTAATTATGATAAAAATATTTCTTGCTGGTACGTATTCGATTCATGTTCCGCAACAGTTCAAGCTCATACATGTATGTTTTTTCAAAGCAGGTAGGATGCTAGCGTTTTCAAAATAATGATGGGCCCAATTCATAAGGTCTGTTTGGCAAAACAATAAATATCGATAGTAAAGCGCAATTTAGAATAATAAAAATAGAATAATTTGATTTTGAAAGAGTGATAGAAGAGCAATATTCTTGACTGTTTTGAAGAGCGAAATTATCATTTGGAAAGTGTTAATTGAAATAGTAGAAATGTTGATAATTATGATATTAAGATGATGATATAATATAATAACGATAACAATAATGAATTAAATAATATAATAAATTAATAATAATATGCATTATTTTATAAAGTAAATGAAAATAATAATATCAATGAGAATAACAATGATAACAATATAAATATTAACTAATAATAATAATATCGTATATATAATATACTAATTGTTAATTACAAATATAATACAAGATAATCAAATAAAAATGATAATTATATTAATAATAATTAAACTAATAAAAAAATTATAATAATATTAGGCATTTGAAATGGGCAAGGTCGGGACCAGCCGGGCCAAATCCGCCCGGATCAACGGGTTGGCCGGGACACTGGATGGGTCGACGGGTATTTCGGGTCGGGTTTTGATGGGTCAAAAAATATTATGGTGGCTGCAACCAGTTTAAGACCCATGGGTTAGCAAACCAGCGAGTTCGGGTCGGGATGGGACGGGTTCGGCGGGATGGGTTGGTCGAATTTTTTTTTCTGAATTTTTTTATTTTTTTGAATTTAATGGGTTATTCCTGGGTTTGGTCGGGTTATTCCCGAGTTTGCATGGGTTTGCATGTGTTTTGCACGAGTTTTGCATGTGTTTGGGCGAGTTTGTACGAGTTTGTGCGGGTTTGGGTGGGTTTGAATGGGTTTGGACTGGTTTGCATGGATAGTTATGGGTTTATGGCGGGTTAATGATGCGTTAGACGGGTCGGGCCGAGTTTAACACAATTTTTTTAAGGTTGACCGCTACCCGTCTTTGGACCCCTGTTTTTTTGGACAGGTCCACACGGATTTGCTATCGGATCGGGCCGAGTCGAATCGCAACCTTGGGTTTTTCGGGCCAGTTCAGACCCATCCGAGTTTTGTCAAATCCCTAAATAATATGCATTATTTTAAAATAATAAAATACTAATTATTACTATTTTTATAATAAAAATATACAATATTAATAATAATAGTAAAGTATATATAAATATACTAAAATATTATTAATTACATTGCAATTTATTTTTGCTTATTTTGTTATATGGAATAGTGCATATCGGTATTACATCTATACGGTAGTATATCGGAATAACCTCTTTTATTCATGTCTCATTATTATATTCTTTCATTTCGCGATTGACATTCCTTCCGTATTGAAATAATGTTCTATTCCAATATTTCTTGAGTACCAAAATAGACTCATAGTGAACTGAACACAATTTTTTAAACATAAGAATTCGTAAAATCATGTTTACAAAATTTCAGACTCCGGTATGTAAATAATCAAACAACAACTGTATCAAAGTGACAACTTGTACAGTGTGTTAATTTATAGTTAAGGATTATATTCCAATCACAGTAAATCGGACCACTTTTTTTTAAACTATCAAAATTCCATTTAATAAAATTGGGAACATATATTTCCCTTATAAATTGATCTCTGATCAATTTTCTTGCAATTTCTATATACTAATTGATGTTTCATGAAATGTTGTTCAATATAAAGTTATAAACGTTTTTGCAAATACTTCAAATAAATGTATGCTCATAATTGCTTAATGTATTTGTATTTTATGTTCGGTTGGTTCGTTTGATTTTTAAATATCAAATAAAATTTTGGTTTGATTAACTTAATTAGATTTTAATCGAACAGTTTGTTTGAAGTATTTTAATAAGAATTTTTGACACTCAAAGTTTAATTCGAACTTGACGTAAAGTTATTCATAGCATTTTTGTTTAAATCGAATTTCGAAAAGACATCCTTGACACACAAAAAAAAAACGTTATTTTTAATCATTAAACTAAAAAATGTTTGAAATACTTTGAACCCTCCTA
Source organism: Eleocharis quinqueflora (assembly GCA_964058865.1). NCBI lineage: Eukaryota > Viridiplantae > Streptophyta > Magnoliopsida > Poales > Cyperaceae > Eleocharis > Eleocharis quinqueflora. The sequence continues at coordinate 12,016 of CAXKVX010001198.1, read as the reverse complement.
CTTCAGAAATCATGCCAAAAAAAAAATTACTCTAATCCGAAAAAAGAAGAAAATTAAATAGTCACTTAGAACATCAATTAAAAATCCGAATGAGGACAAAATCACAAGAGAAAATAAAAAATGAATGCTCCACATATGCACAACCTTTTTTGGTAATTACAAAAATGGTACTGATAAAAATAGTCAAGGAATGACTGTATTTCGATTGAACGATCATAATGGTAAATTTTCTACCGTGCTGCAATTGTGCGACATTTTTTTTGAAAATGGCACATAAGTTTTTCTACCGTGGGTTGAAAAATAAGTGCGTAATCTCAAAATATACTAAAAATCTGACTTCGTTTAAAAAATTATTTTTTACAATAATGACTATAAGTAGCAAATGTTTCTTAATATTTATTATGATTTTGATCAAATGTTCTTTAAATTAGACCCACTCAAATTGATAATACGAAAATAGAAATGAATATATACTGCAGCTGGTGCAAACTGAAAACAAAAAGACAAAATTATAATTAAATGTCAAGATTTTTTTCCAATATATAGTCAAAATTGTAATTAATTTTTTATTCGTAGCCAACTTCGTAAATAAATGTACAAACAAAAAAAACCAATAAAAACCACACGGTACAAAATCTATCGTGCGACAGAAAAACAAAATTACTACACGACAGAAAAGTTATCGTTCTAATAGTTCGATCGAAAAGCTCGTACACCTTGACTACTTTATTACTAACATTTTTATAGTTATCAAAAAAAAATTCACATATGCATGCATGTAGGGCTGCAAGAAAAATTCATAGTTCGTAATTCGTTCTAGTTCGATTCGAGAAAAGTTTGAAATTATTTCGTTCGATTTCAGTTCGAAATTAGTTTCAAATCGAATCAAACTAGTTCAAAATTGTTTTGAATCAAACTCAAACTAGAGTCGGTTCGTTCGAAACTGTTCATGAACTAAAATAGTTCGAATCTTGAGAGATATGAACCGTCAGATGATATCGAGACTATTGATATATATGTAGTATGTGCTACGAGTTTGTTCCAATTAGTATCAAATCAAATTCAAACTTGACATAGTTCGTTCGAATATTGTTCGCAGACTATATAATTTAAATGTTGTTGATAGTTTTTCATCATTTATCAACTACATTATCTACTTCATCTCAATTTTCATTAGAGATAGTTAGTTCATGTATCTTTAATGCTAGCATCTTCATCTCCATTCAAATAATCTCTAGTTAGTTCACATACATTCTCTTCATTGCCAACATTCTATTATTTATTCTCTTCAATTAGATAATATTTCTCATCTTTGTCATATGCTTTTACTACTTTTTGATTGAGCAGCAGAAAATATGTAGTTCGTAATTAGTTCGAGTTCGATTCGAATCAGTATCAAATCAAACTCAAACTTCACACAGTTCGTTCGAAACTTGTTCTATTTCAAATCAAACTAGTTCGAAATTGATTTCAAATCAAACTCAAACAAAAGCTAGTTCGTTCGAGTTCGATTCGTTTGCAGTCCTACACGCATGCATGCATGCAAAGTGAAGGAAAACAATTAAAATTTAAAAATATAGGAAGGTGGGAATAACAATTAACAAGCGATGAAGCGATCAGAGACTAGGAAACGAGCATTTAGTGCGTTGAGGTTGAGACATCATCAGTGTGACATGATAAGGAAGTCAGTGTCTGGTATCCACTGTTGGAACGAGATCTTCTACCGCGCGGCATCGTCACTGTGCGTGCTGCGCAGCAAATCTCAGTCTTTAATTTGCATCAAGATTCGTGCAAGCTAAACTTTATAATATCAGACCCCCCCTGAATCAAATCTGAACGGTCCGTCGGTGCTGCGCGGCAGAAGAATCGGGTCCATCCACTGTTATCATTAATTGATCTTGCCTTTATCTGCATGACTGGATCTATATTAACTGTTCAATAAATGTGATCAAAATCTGAACATTTTACCATTCTACATTTGTATTTGTTATTAATATAGGTTGGAGATATTGTTAGGTTCAAATTATGTAGTTGATTATCAATATAATGAGGATAGGAGATATTAGAGGAGATTAGAGTTGGAGATGTTTAGGATAATAGTTGAATCAAGACTATAAATAGACCCTTATATTTGTAATCAATAATACAAGATAAATATAATTCATTTCTCTCTCAATTTCCTCTTTACAATTCTATTAGTATTCTATTTCTATACAGTTTATATTCTGTCTTGATTCATTTTGTATGCACACAACGACAACCATTTTCAGAAGACCCAAGACATAAAAAAAATAATCACATTACTTAAATTAAGGATAACAAAAATAATCACATTACTCAAATGGTCAATGATCATTAATCAAATAACCCTAGTCAAATTAGTTACTTTCTCTGAGCAACTGGTACCTTTTTTTTTTTTGATCAGAAACTGGTACCTGTTGTCTCTCTTGTCCGGATCTAAATCCAGTTCACTTTTTTATTTTCTGTGTCAAAAGCACTCTGCCTGATTGTCTGTCAGTCTAAGTGCACAGCATTTGAAGTTCTGAACAAAGGGACCCACCCACTTTTCTCGTCTCAAAATTCACATCTCTGCTGTTATTCGGGGATAAGTTAAGAAGCACAAAGAAAAAAATGTTATTCAATTGAAAATAAAAATATATATATATATCAAGCATCTTTTTTGTTCATGATTGCAATTATGTACCATTTTATTGCAATGATTTACAAATATTAAGATAAGCACTGAATAATTTCAATTTTTTTTAAAAACAATAAAAAGTTGCGCAGAATGTCGAACATAGTGGAACAAATAAAATAAAGTATTTTTGATGAACACATAATATTTTTTCTTTCAAAAATTAGTTATGATTCATAGTAGTTTTATTAACAACATCAATCATGCATCTGCTAAAAAATCAATAAAGAAACAAAAATACTTTGGCTTAAGAGAGAAAATAAATAATTTAATAGTTATGCAATGTTTCATCAACAACAAAAAATTAGTATCATTTTATAAAATACTTACAAAGAAAAATATAATTTATTGATAGATAGAAATTGCGAAAAACCAACTAATTACTTGTGGATTAAAATTAGTTTACTCCTAAGCCCGCCAAATTTTTTGGTGAACTTAACAATGAAATCAATGAAATCTATTTCAAATGGCAAACTCAAGCTGTGTAAACTGATTGTATATCACGAGTAGAGTTGGCAGAACCCGACCCGATTCGAGAAATCCGTCCGATCCGGTCCGATCTGAACCCGATTCGAAGTCAAACTATCCGAACCCGATCCGACCCGATCCGGGATGATCCGTAATCCGAGACGAAGCGACACATGAGCGACCTGAGCCCGACCCGAGATGACCCGTAACCGAGATGGTGCCACACATGAGGACCCAAGCCCGATCCGACCCGACCCGAGACGACCCGTAACCCGAGATGGAGCGACACATGATGACCCGAACCCGACCCGACCCGACTTGACCTGATACAACATGTAAATTGATCTAATCCTATATTGCCAACATCATAATCTAATTTTACTAACAAATTAACATCAGAGAAAATCAAGATTTACTTGTACAATTCAATAACGCGATCCAATCTTGTCCGATCGAACTTAAAACTCAAAATAATACTTGAAAGTTGTCGGTGCAACCCGACCCGAATCTGACTCGGTCTCGCCCGACCCGAGACCCAAGACCCGAAAGTTGTCGATGCAAGACCTGAAACCCGACTCGACCCGTCACCCGAAAAAGATCGACGCAACTAGATCCGAAACCCGACCTGACATCGCCCGACCCGACCCATGACCCGAAAGTTGTCGACACAACCCGACCCGAAATCCGACTTGACCTCACCCGACCCGATCCCAACCCGACTATTATAAATGATCAAACTAACCCGATCCGACCCGGACCCGCCCGAATGACCCGACTTGCCACCTCTAATCACGAGTGATTAGTTTATATACGAAATTTATTCTTTTTTCGAATTCATTTAATACACAATCAACGGTCACAATATGACAAAAAATAAACGCATGTCAATAATTTATAAAGCTTCGGTTTTTTTTAACCACTTGAGTTTGTATCAAATGAATCCAAAATTATTAATTTTAGGTGAAAACAAATTATTTGTGATACAAATCAGTTTGAACGGTTCAAAATTTTCATTTTAAGTCGATTTGAGTGATTTTGGGTTAAGGTCACTATACTCATGGTGAGCTACAATAATATGCTATCTAGTTGTATTCGATTCTTATAATATTTTAATATTGTGGTCGAAGTATATTTAATAATCTAAGTTAATTGCTACATGAAAACTTTTTTACGGCTAATTGTGTGACACAAAAGGTACAACTAAAGTTATATGAAAAAACAACAATCTTTTACAGCCGAGAATAAATTATATATGCATAAATTTTTTGTTTCATTTAATTCCTAAATATTATTTCTAGTTCATCAGAAACGTGCTAAAACGAAAATTTTGGAAGTTGCTTATTTTTTTTTCATTTTCGAAAGGATTCTTAAATAACTTGCAATATAAAGATGATTACAAATGATACTACCGAAAACAGGAGGTGTGAAACTTTCAATTAATAAAGCTTTGAAATCCATTGTGATAATAAAAAAATTGTACTGTGAATATCCCATTTTTTATCTTAGAAATTTAATAAATAAATTATAAATATAAAGAAAGAGAGTTTTGTAAGTTTAAGAAATAGAAAAGATCGAAGTTGCCAACTTCGATCTTTAAACCATTACATTTTTATTAATAAAATATTAATAATTTAATTAATTAATTGGGTTGTATTTAGATAAGTTTTTATAACAATTTCAGCTGCGCTCGTCGGGACCGTAATTAAGTTTTTTTTGTCGCCGCAAGTCATCGAGCTGTATATCCACAACGCTAAGTTTGATTTGCGATCGGATGAATGTAAATCTCAAATTTGACTTCATCTTCAACTTATGTATTAACTAGTAATCTTTTATCACTAGTTTGCGTCAGATTTAATTTTGAATCGCTTATTTCTACGACCATCAATCACGTTCGACACAATGAAAATAGACTCGAATAGACGAATACTGTAACTCAATAATTTACGACGATGAAAAAAAACTAATTACGATTATGACGAACATAATCGAAATTGTTAAAAAAATAATTAAATACAACCTAACTTATGAATTAACTTATTAAATTTTTTATTAATTAAAAAATTAAATCATTTAACATCGAATTTTCCAAAATACTAATATTTCTCGAACTTACATAACACTCTTATTTTTAATATAAAAATAATCGGGTGAATATCGCCGTCCGTCTGAGAGACGGATTGAGATCATCTACTTTTTTCTTTTTTTAATCTGAACCGTTAATTTATAATGAATTGATCAAATCAATATCAAAAAGTTCCTCTAAATTTCAACTGTGACGATCCGTCCATCATTTTTTAATCCAACGATTCATAAATGAACAATAGGACCCTCCTTTTCCCATGAAATAATAGCAGATTCGGACCCCTGAGAAACGGAGATGATTATTGAGCAGGGGAATCGTGGACATGGAGATGCTCTTTTTCCCGCGTAATATGTCGCGCCAAAACATAAGTGAGACCCGCAATGGTCCTGTGAGAACAACTCAGCTCCGAAGCATTTAATGCGGATCTGTCGGGGTACTATTGTAATTTTGTGTACTCATGTACTGTGTAACTGTGTTAGATCCAGATTTTTTTTTTAATTTTTATACTGGGGACATTTGAATTTGATCAGGGGCGGAGAATCGAATCGGAGACCTCTGGCGACTGGCGACACTTTTCTAAGTTCTACGTTTAGAAAAAAAAGGAATTTTGTTTCTGAAGAACATTTTTTTAACTTTGAATATGTCAATAAAGGTCACTTCATATTGAAACTTCCATTGAAGTTTTTTTTATTTCTTTAAAAAAAATATAGACATAGTCTGCTTTCTTAGATCTCGTGGTTAAATCACTCTTCTCTTCTGTGAATAGATCTAACAGGTGTCGATATAACTACGATTTTAAATGTGGTTTTATAACAACTTTATGTTGACCGTTGTAAAAAATTGTATTAAGAATTTCAGTTTTCTAACTTACGATTTGTTTTTCAAGGGTTAAGTTTCTGGTAAAAGTACCTCTTAGTATTTCTTTTTTGAAATAACATTATATATATATATATATATATACGAACTTTGATTTTAAACATTATCTTCTGTGTATCTAAGTTATTTTCAGATTATAAATATATTCTTAAGCTCAAAAATTAACTGTGCTCACCTTTGTTTTACATAGACGGTTCCAAGTCCAAAAATGAGGAGGATTGTGATAAGTTTGACGAAGTGACGAACCATCGTAAGAATTCAGTCGAAACAAAATTCAATATAGACGTCATTTCTAGTCTACCTCAAAGATCCAACAGAGCCATTTGGCGGTGCGAGCTTCTACAAGCTCAAACGAACGAGATCGTTCGGCGAAAAGAGTCGCAGATCCGAGCAATGCGGTACTTACCCACAAAAGGTTATGGAACTCAAGTGCAGGTACATATAGTTGATTTTGTGATCCAAAATAAAATTTGACGGCGTGACCCTCATTTTTGAAGACAAATGGTGCTACAAGCCAAAGTTGATATGCGAAGAATCGTGAGGTTACCCAAGATAGCTGATGATGGTAGTTCGCAACAGGCGATGAGGGTCTTGGGAGCCCGGTGATGATTGAGAAAAATCTTTTTTTCTCAATCTAGGTTTTATTCGTGTTTTGACTTGTAATTCATTCTTTTTTCTTTTGTTTTGTATTTTTTTGTTTAGTGTGTTTTTTTTGTTTTGTGTATTTTTTCTCATTTTTTTCTTATAATTCAAAAAATCATATTTATGTAATATTTGTATATATGAAATTTGAGTGGCTTGATCCATATTTTACTTAAAAAAAACAAGGAATGTGAATAGTTGCAACTTCCCATTCAATTTTATTTAGCTTTGATAGAAACTAACATAACATTTAAGTTGTTTGAATTTAAAATACAACCATTGTATATGTTTGTGAATACGACACTTGGAATTTGATGATATCGTAAACCTCGTGAACATTAATTATCGATCTGCTGAAGAAAACTCGTGAACATTAACCTTGTGAGGAATTTTGTAAACAAAAGAATACATAAAGGAGAATGTTCCGTAGATATCACATTTGATACTAACTATCGATACCGATTTTATTATGTATTTTATTTGAGTTATCGTGCATATTATTTGAGTTATTATGCATGTTATATCATAACTATTTTCAGCAAAAAAATAAAATATATAACTATTTCACTACAAAAAATAACATGCATAATAACTCAAATAATGTGCACGATAACTTAACTAAAGGTGCATTACAAAATCAATAATATGTATAACTATTTCATTACAAAAAATAACATGCATAATAACTCAAATATTGTGCACGATAACTCAACTAAATGTGCATAATAAAATCAATAATATGTATAACTATTTAATTACAAAAAATAACATGCATAATAACTCAAATAATATGCACAATAATTCAACTAAAGATAAATAACAAAATCGATATTAATAGTCGATATCAAATATGATATCTACGTATCAGTTCCCACACATAAAAGCAACAATGAGTGGTGGCATGAATTTGTTAAGAAAGAAAAAAAGATTTTAGGATACCAACCAAAAATGATAAGAGGTGGAGAGAAGTTAGGAAGATGAAGCTTTCCTTATTCAACGTTGATGGATTGATGATGGTGGAGCCATCAAAATCTCCAATTTGGTATAAGATCCCCATGTGTTTTAACATCCCTTCCTCCCTTTAAGCAAATGCCACCACAATTCCACAAACTAAAGTTAAAAATCAAAATTAGGTTTAAAGGCGAATTACATTAAAATAATGATGCCTTCACGTTAAGATAAAAAAGGACAGCTTGGAATTTTCCTTTATTCTACAACATATATGTACCTAATCAATGCTAGTTGTTTAGAATTTTAGATGTCATCGTGCCGTACTTTTTCATTATAAACAAATAAAAATGTAAAAATATCACTATAGAAAAATTCGAACAAAAATCATCAAAATAGACAGTTCGCTATCTCTGATAGCGGACTGTCTATTTTGATGATTTCTGCTCGAATTTTTCTATAGTGATGTTTTTACATTTTTATTTGTTTATAATCTCAAATTTCGGGGCATCGTGTTGTAAACCAGTCTATTTATATCAAATAAGATATTTTCGAAGTTTTAAAATTTAAAATGGATTTGGCGATCTGGTACTATATGTACGATTTCTCGTAATATAACTGTAGCGTGGTCCATGAAGAATTAAAAAAAAAAGTATACGAAGACAATCAATTTAATATATGCTACTTGCTACATCATCAAAATTCATATTGTCTGACTGAACTAATTCCAAAAAAAAAAAAATTATTACCAATGAACTAATTCCAAAAAAAAAATCGCTTGTTAATCTGAAGATGCCATTCCAAAATAACTTGGGACACATTTTGAACCAAATAAACAGATGCTCAGATCATATTCTTTTTTAAATTTTAATCTTTGAAAAAGTTGGAGCAAGAAAGCGACCAAGCATGTGATGTACCTGTTCTCTCAATGGCCATTGCTATCTTTCTCAAGTTGGCATTAATTATGGTTATTTATTACTCTTTATTTATTGCCATTGGTACAGAATTAGTACTAGTGCTGTGTTTGCTTTACGGTTGCACGAGAGATGGGCTCTGATTTTTTAAAAACATTAACCTGTTTTGATTAGAAATAATTTTTAAATAATCACCAAGACTAAGGTCTTCAAAATCAAATTTTTACAATCCGTATCTATCTAAAGTTGGTACAACAGGAAGAAAAAAAAATTCAAATATTTATAGACTGGGATTCAAGTACTCTTGCCCTTTATATTTAATTTTGGATTAATATTTTTTTAACCTGAGCTAGACCCTTCAATTTCAATTTGCTTCTTGGAAGTGAACTGAATTTTTTTTTGGGTATATGGTTGGGTTATTTCTTGTATGTTCTACTATAATTAGTAATTTGAGTACCACAAGTAAGAAATTAGAAGAAAATAAAAATGAAAGATCAAATAATAATGAAGACTGACACACGAAAGGTACATTTAATAGCATGAGTCAGGTAGGAAATAACTGGACCATTATTAGCAGTTCATTTTGTTTGTTGTGATCTCAAAAAAAAATATTGATCTAAAAAAAGTTCATTTTGTTTGTTGTTTGGTACAAGATTTAATTTAATTTTGTCTTTTGGTTCGATCTAGAAATTGGCACTAGCTAAATGGAATATAGGTACTAGGCACCATCCATAGCCTTTTTTATGCTATCTGTTTCCCAGTAAAATTTTGTTTTGTGTTTATTTCACATAAAACCCCGAACTATCTAATTATGACATTAATACCCAGTTCCATTATATTTTTTTCCTTCAATAATCTTCTTTGTTTGTCCTGCTCGCATTCTTTTTTACCAGATATTAAAAATGTTTTTTTTTTTCATTTTTCTTCATACTTGCTACTGAACCGGTGTTGGGGTGAAATTGTTTTTTATTGTTAAACATCCAGTTTACAGTATAAAAATATATATGAAATTGTTTTTTTATTGTATTTTTTACACCATATTTTTAAGTATAAAAATATATGAAACGTCTACAGAGAGAAAACCTTTAGGTTTAATGCTCTCTGTTAAAAAAGATCTGATTTTGAAACTGAATGGCAGTCAATGTTTCTTGGTTTAAGGCCCAAATAAATTCTTACTGTGTGCAACGTTTAAAAAGCCCAAATATTAATTGCAGCAAGTAGAAATAGGCCCATTTTCTAATACTAATTTATCCTGGACCGTTAAGAAAATAATTATGGACTTGTAGTTTAAATTAATTCAAGTTGTTTAAGATGCTGGTTGGATCAAGAAAAGAATTATGGGCTTTTTTGAATCAAATGCTTTTGTTAGAAATTGAAACAAACCTTTTTTTTTTAAATAAACTTATACTAACATGATGCCTTATTTGCCAAAGATTATGACAACACTTGCCGAGAAAATAAAAGGCTTAATTGCTTTGACTGAAACAATGCATTAATTTCACAAAACTACTATGAATTGTTACAAAATCATGGATATGGAACTATTTGTTAGGTATCTGTAAAATATGGACATTTACATAGCTTTGAATAATTAAAAAGCTACCCATTTCTCCAAATAAATAACAAAAAACTTGGTTCATATATTTGTTTCAATTGTTCAAATTACCATTGCAGAACACAATTTAAATTTATTTAAAAAAGTCCATTATATCTAAAGCTAAGAGTTCTTGTCATTCATATATCAAATAGGGAGTAATGATGTTGAACATATTTGTTTCAATGTTTTTTAAACAAAATAAATATCCTCAATTCACATAGATGCTTTTATATACACTAGTTAACTATATAACTGAGATCTATTATAAGAAGCAACAAAAAGTTCTCACCTGGCCCATATATATCATTATCATGTTAGTTTAGAGAGAGAATATAATAAATAATTTGTAAATTAGCAACACACTCGAGGCAAATTTACAATATAATAACAGTCCTCCGTTGTGAAGCTTGCATTGTCTTAGTTAGGAATTCCTTTCGAATTATAATGGTTAACCATTATATTATTCGGTTGTGAAGCTTGACTTGCAATAATTCGTCGTATAACTTAATTTTATTGTAAAATTGGTTTAAAAAAGTGCTTCAATCATATAATGTTTTGTCTTCGTCAAATAACGCCTTTTAAAACGGTTAACCGTTGTATTGTAATAGTTCATCATAGAACTCTGAGTTTACTGTCAAATTGGTTTCAAGCAAGGTGTTTCCATCATCCGATATATGAATTGTATTTGTCATGGTTTACAATCCTCTTAAATTGTATTGGTTAATCCATTGTGTTGTAATGGTTCATCTTCTAACCCAAACCGGTTTCAATCAAAGTGCTTCAATCTTCCAGAGTATGAAGATTTGCTTTGTTTTAATTAAAAATCCTTTTAACTTGTGTTATAATTATTACTCATGTGTTAACCTTTTTGTTCTTATAATATATATGAGTCAGTTTGCTTTGTCCTAATTATCTTACACAGTCTGAATTACAATTTTACATTTAAATTATTGTCATTAGTTAATCTATTCAATTTAAAAAATAACAAAGAATGAAAATATCTAACACTAATAGACATTTGGTCGTATTTCAGCTTTTTAATTAAGAAAAAAGTCCATTTATAGTCCCTGAACTACTGCATTTGGTTCAAATAAATTTCGAAACTCTTTTTTGGTTCAAATAGCCCGGGAAATTATCTAACCTGGTTCATTCTACCCCTTCTGTTACTCTTATGTGTTAAGTAGTTAACTCCTTCCATCAGTTTGGTAGTCTTATTTAATGTAATATTGAATTAAGCTGAAGTTCAAACTAACAACAGCAATGTTTTTTCTTAAGCGAGAGCATGTTTTTTTCTAAGCAGTACAGAGATGAGGACTTATTTGAACCAAAAACAATAGTTCAAACTAACTACAAATGGACTTCTCTCTTCAATTAACACTGGTGATTGTGTATTATAGTACAGTTCCTTTAACTAGTTGTGGTTAATGGTTAATACTTTCTAATGATTGACAAGTGTGCAAGATCTCAGATAAACAGATTGCAGAGATTGAACAAATGAGTCTCTGATTTTTTTTTCGAATAATTACCAACACAATTATGTGAAGTGACCTGTGATACAAATAGATATTGACACAGCAAAAATACTACAAAAATCATCGATAACAAGAAAATATGTTCATGTGAAGTAACTCAAACTCTGGAAGCATAACAAATTCATCAAAAATTTCTAGCATCTGTTTGTCGCACTTTTTTTTCCAACAACGAATAAGATAACAACTAATTGAACTTCCACACTCAAATTGGAGCACAAGTAGTGTTCTTAGTACCACCATTCCTTCCCAAATAAATTAGCA
>CAXKVX010001197.1:0-56721 GCA_964058865.1 Eleocharis quinqueflora | reverse complement strand
AGGCCAGTCTTCGCAGGTTCGTGATTATATATATTAAATATTTGACTATGATTCACTAGTTTATTTTGTTTCTGATTCATATGTTTTATTCTAAGCAGGCGGTCACGGGCCACGACATTGTCGAAAATTTATTCGACTACACTCAGTACACGGGGGGTGAAGATCCATTCTTTGTGCAGACCCCTGCTCCTCCGGTGGTATCACAAGATAATGAACCATGCACATGTTCTGGCATCGTGCGCGATCCAAGCTGTATTGCACATCGTAGGGGGCGTCGAAACATCGAAGGTCGACCATTTCAAAGGTTCAGTCCGTCAGATTTTTAGTATAGCATGTTGGAGGCTTCTATGTTGTAGGAATTTATGTTAGAGACATTATGTTATAGACTTTTTACATTTATTCTTGTGTCTCAAATATTATATTCTTATGTTCAAGCGTCATGCATCAAGCGTCATGCATAAAGCGTCAAGCGTCAAGCGTCAAGTGGCAAGCGTCATGCCTCAAGCGTCATGCATCATGCATCATGCATCAAGCGTCAAGCGGCAAGCGTCATGCCTCAAGCGTCATGCATCATGCATCATGCATCATGCTGCCAACTTAAAAAGTTTTTTTAAATTCTCGTTAGGAAATTTTGAGTATACATTCTCGGCTACATGCTGCATACAATATCGGTGCACGGCTTCGCCGTTTGCCTCAGACCATCCATATTGGGGATGTTCGAAAACCGCCTTAATTCCCTTGTGTCGGTCGGATATTACACATATCTGAGCTTGTCCGAACACTTCTCGACGCAACCAACTCATAAACCAACCCCAATTTTCTAGGTTTTCTTTCTCTAACAATGCAAATGCCAATGGTATCAACTGACCCTCGGCATCATAGCCACACGCCATCAACAATCTTCCCTCGTAACGACCAGATAAGAATCCGGCATCAATACTTATCACCGGTCGTAGGTATCTAACTGCCTCAATACATGGACCCCATGTCCAAGCCGCTGCCTGAAAGTAGCGAACTTCAGGTCGATTGGTTGGCTTCGTCAGAATCAAATACTTAGTTCCTGGATTGGTGGATTGAATCGCATTAAAATAACGAGGAAGGCATATGATCCCTCCCAAGAACCAAAAATTTTGGTTATTGCTAATTCCCGACCACGCCATAACTTACCGTACGATGGATCAGCGCTTGGAAATTTTGCTTTAACTAAATGACGAACATTCTTAATTGTCATTGCTGTATCCTCGTTCATCTCCTTCTTTATTGCACCAGCAATTATTTTAGCGGTTAGTTGTGCATGATCCACTCGTGTGATCGACTGGATACAAGTGTGCGGGTACGAATTGGTTCTTATAGTCCAAGAATTGGCGCCTTTGGTGCACACGGCATACAACCTCCAAAAACATCTAATATCTTTACACTTCATCACCAACTTCGACCTACAACTGCTTTCTGTGGTGATCTCTATATTCCCTTTAATATGGTAGTCACTAATGACCCATTGTAAGTGATCTTTCGAACTGAATACACGATTTACAGCTAGAGGATCGTCGGACGAAGTTTGTGCTTCCGTGTAAATTTCGTTCAAACCTGAAATATCACTAAGCTCCCGAACCGGGTGATGCTTCTCTGATCTACCTTGCACGATCAATCGACGATCCGAACGATCGCTAGGATCATAATCTGGATCATCTTCATCGGAAGTGTAATCATAATCTTCTCCAGTTTCCCATTCTCCCTCGTCGGGTATATTATTATCGTCGTCATCTTCAATGTCTTCGGGAATATCAGATATGGGCTCGTTAAGATCAATGTTTTGTGAATGCCTTTCGGGAGGGCTATGAGGAGTCTGCTGAGGGCTATCAGGAATTGTATTATGATAAAAACTAATTTTATCGGTATTATGGGAAATCACGACCCGAGGCTCCTCAACTGGGTTACTAGTTTTAGGTAAATTGCTAGTAAAATTACCAACATTCTCATTTGGTACCACCTCAACAAATAATTCAATAAATCTCCAATTCATTTCCCCTCGTGCCATTTCAAATATCATTCGCCATTCTACCTCTTCACGTATGGGAATTAGACAAAAATAATATGAACTGCTACCGGCTGTGTTGTACTGAGCGCTAATATTAAGTGAATGTTGACTCTCAAATATTCCCAACTTCTGGTATATAATAAACAAAAAAAATTTCAGCTACTCTCTGGTCTCTGCACAACAAACAAACAAAGTTTGGTACTCTCGCTACTCCCGAAAATTTTAATAATAAACAAAATAAAACAGAAAAATATTAAAATAAGAATTTTTTTTTTACGAAAATAAGAAAACCGGAAACTTAGAATCCGGTTTTGAACCGGAAACTAAGAATCCGGTTGGGTTTTGATTTGACCGTGAATATGGCGCCAGTGTTGGACCCGTGAATGAAAAAATGGAAATGTTATTTGAAATTTTTAGTGATTTGACCAATTTCATCATTGTTGGGCCAATGTAGCAAATATTTTTATAATTTCAAGAAAAAAATATTATTTACGTTTCATTGTGCTAATGAAAAAAATTCATTTTGTAAACTGAATGAGTATTGCATTATTTGACCATTGTTGACCTGTGAATCAATCATAGTGCATTATTTGCATTATTTGATCATGTGCATTATTGGCTTTATTTGACCCGTGTGTGTATTATTCGTCCCAGACCGGAAACTTAGAATTTGGTCCAAGACCGGAAACTTAGAATCCGGTCCAAGACCGGAAACTAAGAATCCGGTTTTGTTTTAAGTTTTTCATTATTAATAATGCGAATCACCTTCTTTACTACAACAGCCAACAAGTTTTAATTGAAGTATAACCCTTGCTAAATAATTTGAGCAGATTTCTCCTCTTCTCCAACAGCCAACAAGTTGGTACGTTTTTTTACTAAAATTTTGTATTAATTACTCAATTAATATAATTTAATTTAGTAAATAAAGAAGCTGTAAAAACAGAAATTTAATAATTATTTTACTTAATTAAATAATTATTAAATTTACAATAATACACATTTTTTGATGCTTGACGATTGGAGAATGTCGTTTGACGCTTGATGCAAATTTTGCAAACTTCTGCAAAATTAATGTCGTTTGACGCTTTAATAATTATTAAATTTACAATAATTTAGACGTCATACGCCAAGCGTCATGCTAAGTATGATTAGGTATGTAAATTTTACTTAAATAAAAAATAGGTATGTAAATTTCAACAAAACTTCTGCAAACTTCCGCAAACACAGGTATGTAAATTTTATTTAATTATTGTAAGTTTTTTAAACTTGTAAGATGATCACAAACTTAAAAAATTGTTTCATGCTAAGTATGATTATATGTTACTAGAAATTGTACTAAAATAGCAATGAATTATTTTTTTCATGCACAGCAAAAGTTCAGAGAAATGATTCCAATTTATGTGTATTTTGGTGGTGAGATACGTAACAGACCTAACAATGTGAATGGCTAGAGTACAATGGACCGATTATCATTCCAGAGAGGAGATTAATTCGTCGCGGACGTAGGAGGCACATTCGTATTCCAATGGTCATGGATGAAATGGAAGGACGGCGCGGAAAACAAAGAGGGCGACCATTAGGGAGGAGATCCGATGCAGGTTATATACTATACTTTCAGTTACTTTGATATTAAATTGTACATGATTTTTTTTAAATTAGTGATTTCATTAATTTCAGGTAGTGTACCAACTCATGTCGATAGTCAACCTGCTCGAAACTCAGTCAGTATAGAAAATACCAATCCAACCGCAACACAATATCAGCCCGCACAACACTCGATTAGCATTGCCCCTGCTTCGAAATCACTTACCGGAAGACTTCGATCTTTGTTTCGGGCTAATCGCTAGTTTGTTGTATTTTATTTAGTGTATGTGTGACTTTTTTGTCTTTATTTCATATGTATGTGTTTATTTATTTATGTTTATATGTCTATATTTCATCTTCTCAATCAGTGTTGCTAAGTTTTCAATTTATTCAATTACATTTGTAGTGAAATGTCGACATTTCAGATTTTGGTCTTTTATGGAGGTGATATAATTGAAACTCAATTTGGTGCAGAGTACTCTGGAGGTAAAAAATTGACACTCCAGGGTAAACAATCTAGTACTTATGAAGGAATTAAAAGTACCATATATCGGGTTTTAGAATTTCACGAGTATTGCGTTGGTGAAATCCTGTGTCGCGTGGAGGATGGACAAGGGAGTAAATTACATTTCAATTTGATGGGAGTCGTTGATGAAAGTTCTTGGAAAATGTCATCTCAAATGTCCGTGAATAAAATGGGAGTTGTTCATTTGTTTGTCAAAACCACTGGCCCGCCACCAAGAAATGACGATGTTGATTTTATTTCACTTAAAGGTATGTGTCCTTTGTCTTGCACAATTACTCCAATTACATATTGAATTTGATTTGCTAATATACAAGTTATGTGTTCCATATGCAACAGGTTAGAAATATATGAAAGCATGCAAGAAGACACCAACATTTGGTACCGTTTGCCCGTGTGCTCTATTCATTGTCATAGAAAAATTTTAGAAGATAAACACATATACGTTCTTGTTGTTAGGTTTGCATCAGATTATTTATGATTACTTTAAGTGGATTTTCAACAGATTATTTCTGATTTCTTGTTCTCAAATTTCATGACGCTTTACGCATGACGCTTTATGCATGACGCTTCACGCTTGATGCATGATGCATGACGCTTGAGGCATGACGCTTGCCGCTTGACACTTGATGCATGACGCTTGACGCTTTATGCATGACGCTTGACGCATGACGCTTGACGCTTTATGCATGACGCTTGACGCATGACGCTTGACGCTTTATGCATGACGCTTGACGCATGACGCTTGACGCTTTACGCATGACGCTTGATGCACGACGCTAGACGCTTGATGCATGATGCTTGACGCATGACGCTTGACGCTTGAGGCATGATGCTTCACGCTTGATGCATGACGCTTGACGCTTTACGCTTTACGCATGACGCTTGACGCTTGACGCTTTATGCATGACCCTTGACGCTTGATGCATGACGCTTGCCGCTTGATGCATGACGCTTGCCGCTTGACGCTTGACGCTTGATGCATGACGCTTGACACTTTATGCTTGACGCATGACGCTTGATGCATGACGCTTGACGCTTTATGCTTCACGCTTGACGCTTGACGCTTTACGCATGACGCTTGATGCATGACGCTTGACACTTGATGCTTGACGCTTGACGCATGACGCTTGATGCATGACGCTTGACACTTGATGCATGACGCTTGCCGCTTGACGCTTAACGCTTGATGCATGACGCTTGCCGCTTGATGCATGACGCTTGACGCTTGATGCATGACGCTTGCCGCTTGATGCTTGATGCATGACGCTTGCCGCTTGACGCTTGATGCATGACGCTTGACGCTTGATGCATGACGCTTGATGCTTGATGCATGACGCTTGATGCTTGATGCATGACGCTTGACCCTTGATGCATGACGCTTGACGCTTTATGCATGACGCTTGACGCTTGATGCATGACGCTTGCCGCTTGCCGCTTGATGCATGACGCTTGACGCTTTATGCATGACGCTTGATGCTTGATGCATGACGCTTGACCCTTGATGCATGACGCTTGACGCTTTATACATGACGCTTGACGCTTGATGCATGACGCTTGCCGCTTGCCGCTTGATGCATGACGCTTGACGCTTTATGCATGACGCTTTATGCTTGACGCATGACGCTTCACGCTTGAGGCATGATGCTTGACGCTTGATGCTTGACGCTTTATGCATGACGCTTGACGCTTTACGCTTTACGCTTTACGCATGACGCTTTACGCTTGACGCTTGATGCATGACGCTTGCCGCTTGACGCTTGATGCATGATGCTTGACGCTTGATGCATGACGCTTGCCGCTTGACGCTTGATGCATGACGCTTGACGCTTTATGCATGACGCTTGACGCTTGACGCTTTATGCATGACGCTTGACTCTTGACGCTTTATGCATGACGCTTGACTCTTGACGCTTTATGCATGACGCTTGACGCATGATGCATGACGCTTGACGCTTGACGCTTTATGCATGACGCTTGCCGCTTGACGCTTGAACATAAGAATATAATATTTGAGACACAAGAATAAATGTAAAAAGTCTATAACATAATGTCTCTAACATAAATTCCTACAACATAGAAGCCTCCAACATGCTATACTAAAAATCTGACGGACTGAACCTTTGAAATGGTCGACCTTCGATGTTTCGACGCCCCCTGCGATGTGCAATACAGCTTGGATCGCGCACGATGCCAGAACATGTGCATGGTTCATTATCTTGTGATACCACCGGAGGAGCAGGGGTCTGCACAAAGATTGGATCTTCACCCCCCGTGTACTGAGTGTAGTCGAATAAATTTTCGACAATGTCGTGGCCCGTGACCGCCTGCTTAGAATAAAACATATGAATCAGAAACAAAATAAACTAGTGAATCATAGTCAAATATTTAATATATATAATCACGAACCTGCGAAGACTGGCATGTCTCGTATGAGGGGTCCGTATATCCTTGGTACGGTCTAATCGTTTCCTGTGTCTCATATACCTGCTTCGAAATACATATGTTAATATGTTCGGAATCAATATTTTACTATACTTATTAAATGTATATTTTTACCGGGGCATTCTGACTCGCAATGAACTCCTCATAGCTGATGTCTCCCCGATAATAATCGCTCCACCTCGCATTTGTAGCCTGTACAGGAAACTCCTCGGGCTGCTCGGGCTCATCATCTGTCGGGATGTCCTCGACAACCTCGGGTAAATTGGCTTCTCTCAATAACTTCTGAAATCGAGGTCCTTGGCCGACATCATCCATGTGCCCTCGACACGATATCAACATTTTTTTGCCGAATTTTTTCAAACCTCGGGTGAAGACATTTCGGACTGCAGCCACAGCATCTTTAAATGCTCGCAAACCCTACAAAATAACAATAATCAATCTTCACTATCAGAGAATAATAACGAATATTAAGTGTTGCTAAAAAATTAGAAAAGATAACTGACCACTCGAGTATACACATCACTATCAGAGACATATGTCTGCGTGCGAGCCGGCTCAGGAGGAGGGCGTGGCTGTGTCACGTCACTGCCAAAGTAGATCTCCAGCTTTATCGTCCTCATACCATTGTCCTCGTACCACTGCATATACTCTCTAGCATACCAATGCTCATCATGCGGGCCATCTACGGGAACACGACATGCACGCCACTGGTTCCAAATATGGTAATAATTCTGCCAATGAATACCCCAGTGATAATCCCTCGGCATAGCACATGGCTCGACACTCTCCAACTGCAAAGTCTCTCCCCAAGATAACGGGGCCACCGGAGGAACATGCTGACGATATCCAAACTGCCTCATAACTCGATCGGGATAGTGAAATGACACTATCCAAAAGTGAATCATAGGTACCCTAACCATCCAGAGGTCATGATCGCGATCCACGATCGATGGTAAAAGGGACAAAATCTCAGTGGTATAAGGCTCCCAAACAACATCAACCCCAGTATCGCGCATCTTATCTAAATCGTCACGAGGGTGTCCCACGCCACTATTATGAGGATTCTCACCCCACAATTTCCGTCCCGTCCACCTCCTACCGTAAGACACACATGAGTCTCGATCAGGAATACCCCATCCAACAAACTTGGTAACTCGGTCCTTCGAAGGTCGACTAGCACGAAACCGATCCCAAGACCAAATCTGCAGTAAATCTAGTGGAGCAGCAATAGTACGAGTATTCACTCTACATGCATTCGATAATGCACGATACAAGTATGCCAAAACGGCACCGCCCCAGTTATAACTAATCGGATTATTCAAATCCCGTAAAAACTGTAGATACATGGCCGGTACACAATCATCACTCGAGTTAGGAAACATAACTGAAGCGAACAAGTCCATAACATAAGCTCGAGTATAGTGATCTACCTGCTCAGAAGTGGGATTATCCGGCATCTCACCGCATACAGTTCGCAGCCACTTCAATCTTATATTATATCCCGAAGCGACCCGCATTTGCTGACCCCTTTTGGTTTGGACCCTACTCTTCCATGCATCATCTCCCGGGTCCCTCCCTAGACACTCTTGTACCGTCTCAGTCCAATCCGTGTCAGAAACACCGCTAACGGGCATACTATCTATGGGTAATCCCCAAATACAGTTCACATCCTGCAACGTAACAGTCATCTTACCCACAGGCATGTGAAATGTGTTGGTCTCCGGCCTCCACCGTTCTACAAGAGCCGTGATCAACGCCTTATCTCGTCTCACGTGACCGACCCTCGAAATGTGATACAATCCCAGTCTCTTTAATGCAGGACCACATCTCTCATCAAATGGTATCTTAACGAAATGAGATATACATTTCAGATCTTCTTTTTCCTGCAATATTTCATAAGTTTATACGTTACTACATCATTGTTAACAAGTATTTTATATTTTGAAAGTAATCTTTAGTTTGTAAAAAAAATACCTTTTTTTTTAAGTGTTGAAACCTTGTGCTGAACGAGAGGCATTTGCAGCAAGTTCGTATAAGGTCTTTGATCAGCCGGGACCTCATCAGAAGGAACCTCTGAGGTACTACGGCAAGAAGTACTTCTTCGAGGCCTAACCATGGTAATAACACTGCATGCAAATTTAATATTAACAATTTATGCATGCATGCAAATTAAGTTATATATTTTATAATCATTTCTTTTGCATGCACAAGCAAATTTCTTTAATTTCTTTCAAAATTAACAATACACAAATTTCTTTAATTTTAAATGCATGTAAACTAAGTTATCTATTTTATAATATTTTTTTGGCATTTTTTGAAATGATATATTTATTTAATAAAAAAAAATAATAAACTATTTTACAAAACATTAACTAAATAACAAAAAACTAGACTAATCAAGAACTAATTTATTTCTTTACACCTACTAAAAATTTACAAAAATTATATTAATTAAGTAATTAATAAAAAAAATTAGTAAAAAAACGTACCAATTTGTTGGCTGTTGGAGAAGAGAAATCTTGCAAAATCTTCGCGTTAGTATATCAAAATCTTGCAAAATTCTTTATTTCTTCACAAAAATTTTAATTTCTTGAGAAGAAGAGGATAAAGGAAGGAAAAAAATAAGGAGCAAGAGAGAGGAAATAGAGAGGGTAGCATGCACAAATAATGCAAGAGAGATGGCAGCAGCATGCATAAATAATGCATACGGCACATGTACATTAACGGGCAAGAACTCAACCCATTCAAATAATGCACGGGCCAACAATCCCATTCATATGTTCATAATATTCTCTATGAAGTCAAAGCAGGTAAGTCACGGGTCAACAATGATCAAATAATGCAATACTCATTCATGAGTCCAACAATGATGAAATTGGTCAAATCACTAAAAATTTCAAATAACATTTCCATTTTTCCATTCACGGGTCCAACACTGGCGCCATAGTCACGGTCAAATCAAAACCCAACCGGATTCTTAGTTTCCAGTACAAAACCGGATTCTTAGTTTCCGGTACAAAACCGGATTCTAAGTTTCCGATTTTCTTATTTTCGTAAATTTTTTTTTTCTTATTTTAATATTTTTCTGTTTTATTTTGTTTATTATTAAAATTTTCGGCGCTACTCGCTCGCACCTATCTTTTTCTTTCTCTTTCTCTTTCTCTCTCTTTCAGTCTTTCTCATTTGTCGTGTGACTCGTGTCTACAACTCTACATCCTACATTGCATCTGATCTAATAGCTCAATCCGACGGCGAAGATTTATCCAAGCCGGTGTTTTCTCTCCTGCTCCTGCGAGAAAGACCTTCAATGGAAGAGGCATCGCCGCTTCACGAAAAGCGGCAGGCGGAGGCGTCCGACGACCGGAGCCATGGAGGCGCCGGAGCTGAGGTCGATCCCTTTGATATACCTCCCAAGGGAGCCTCCATTGAAAGACTTCGCCGATGGAGGGTAAGTCTTTCTTTTGTTTATTTCTATTTTAGATGTTGCTAGTGTGCTACAATCAGTGTTTTTTTATTATTTCGCTGGTGGAGGAGAAAGAGGTGCTTGCACATTTGCTACTAGGTGCATGCTCTTGATATGCATTTTTTTGTGTGGAAATTTTGGAATGCTCGATCAATGTGATCCTCTCATCTGTGTTAAGAGTGGAAAGTGCATTTTATTATTTTTGTTTTCGACGATGAGCGCATTTATGTTCTACATTTCGTAATTTGCAGTTTTAAATATATTTTCAAATGACTTTCACTGGTTTGTTTTAGAGTTATGTAAATTTCATGATGTCTGTAAAGCTGTCTTTACAGATGGTTATCCTGAGTTCTAATTTTATTTTTTTTTCTCTTGGTTGCATATTAGTTGTCAAGTGACATTCTTTTTAAACAAATTTCGTAAATTTAGCTGCGACTATGATCTGATTTTGTAAAATATGTATTAATGATACTGAACCAAAACATTTTTTATAACATTGGAGGTTTTGTTAGTTTTAAAATTGCAACAAATGTTCTCTCATTTTCTTAATTAAGAGAAGCCCCAATATCACCAATTATTGATTTCTTACCATACATTGTTTTTCCACCCGTAATTGATTGCATAAACGTCTGAAATGGAGTGCTGGTGGTAGCATTTTTTTTAGCTCAATATTATTATTCTAATACACTTTTCTTTTAAAACTTTCTTTTAGCAAGCGGTGCTAGTCCTTAATGCCTCAAGAAGGTTTAGATACACACTAGACTTGAAACAGGAGGAAGAGAAAGAAAGAATCAGGAGGAAAATTCGTGCTCATGCTCAAGTTATACGTGTATGTGAATTTAGAATATGTAATTGTTTTCATTTTGTTTGTCATTTTACAATGTGTTATCTTATAGAAGGGACCAGAAATATTCTTCATGAAATTTGCATCTTCATTTCCAGGCTGCATTACTTTTTAAAGAAGCTGGGGAAAGACATGTTCCCAAAACAGAATTACCTGGTACTACGCTTAACTCATGAAAACACAAAAATTCAACCAAGGCAACAATTTTCATTTGTTACCATGCAAAGGTGCAAAATATTGTGTATATCCCTCCAATACGAGACACATTATATGCATAGTTCTAAGAACATGTATCTTGACATCTTGCATGTGTATATTTCCCACTTTTGGACACAAGTCAGATGAATCGTTGTCTCATTACTTGCCGTTAGATGAAGTAAAAGCAGGGCAATTTGCGTACTGAAAAGTAAATGGACTGCAATGGGATTCGTGATTAGTGCATATATGATTTTTTTTTTTTTTTTTTTGTGGTTTTCAGATGCAAGCACCTATCTTGATGTTTTGTAGGGATTTACATGAAATCACCTAATTAAAGATAGTAGATGAAAAATGAAAAATAGTACGTGTTATTACCGAATCACAGATCTGGTATAAATTATGAGGGGTCTCTACGGAGAGATGCAGATTCAATTCCAGCAAGAGGCATTGAAAAGTTATAAATGCAGCTGTTGTATAAAAAAATGATTGAAAAGTAACAGGGCCCTTGTATAAAAGAATGCATTAGTTGTTGCTAACTGAATTTGAAAATTTCACAAACAAAAATGAAATTCATAATTAATAAATGGATCAAATTGTGCTATCTTTTTAATTTGTTATTCTTATATGGTTCTCTATTCTCTAGGCTACCCCAACTTGTTTTGGACTAAAGGCTTTGTTGTTGTTGTTGTTGTTGATAATGGTTCTTTATTCAATGAAGCTGTTCTGCCACACGGGTACGGAATCAGGGAAGAACAGTTGACGTCCATGACAAGGGATCATAACTACTCTGTTTTGCAAGATTATGGAGGGGCAAGTACAATTTCAAAGTCTTTTTTTTCATGAGATATTCATTTTTACAACTCAACTGCAGAACCTCAAAATATCGCATCTCGTCATACCAAAAAAAAAGAAGATAATAAAGCATATCTTAATCCTGTGTACCTCTGCAAACTGATAGAAATGTCCTTTGCATCCTTGATCCGAATTTTCACAAACGAAGTTAGACTATTTTTTAGCATAATTGTTTGAAACTTTGAATAAGGTCTTTTTTTAGGTAGAATGAGAGGGTTTTGTTTGCAATATATAATGAATCCTTTACTGTTCCTTCTAATGGTTTCAACTATTTGTCTTTTTAGGTGAAAGATGTTGCTAGTTTGCTAAAAACAAACATAGACGGGGGCATCACTGGAGATGATGTTGACTTGGTTGGTAGACGTAATGCATTTGGATCAAATACATATCCTCAAAAGAAAGGAAAGAGCTTTTGGGTATGTTTATTTCTCTTTTTATCAACTGTTAGCTTCTTTTAATTGTTGGTTAATGTACATCCTACCATATTCATGCCTATTCCATTTGTTTGATGACTCTTGTTGGGATTTTCAATTCGTTCAACAATATTTACCCTACTCTATTTATTGCTGTCATATATTGTTTTATTGGAGCAAATGGGCCATTTTCATCCTTTGTCATCTTTATGATGGAAGATAAAAAATACCTAGCTTGTTAGGCGTGTATTCTTCTTTTATTCATGGTATAAATGAACATGATGATGGTTCCTTTTTTTTGTGTTGACTCTTTTTGGAGTGTAAAATAATCGGTGATGCATCTATTACTGTCCATGTACAATGACAGATAAAATTTATGTGACATCTATTGTTTGTACTGCTTTGACAAACTTCTGCTTGTTGTGTGATAAAAAGGTTTTTCTGTGGGAGGCTTGTCAAGATTTAACACTCATCATACTTATGGTGGCTGCTGCACTATCTCTTGTTCTCGGTATAAAGACTGAGGTAAATATTTTCATTATAAAAAATTTCCGTAGTTTATACCCTTTGCTACATTTTCCAGAGGGTGCCTTTTATTCATATTTGTCAAAGCCTATATGTTTACTTCTTGTAGGGCATCAAAGAGGGATGGTATGATGGGGGAAGCATTGCCTTTGCAGTTATTCTTGTCATTGTTGTGACTGGTAATGCATTCCTATTGTATTAACTACTTAGCAAAAAAATATTCATCTACTAAACACCAGGCAAGAACTTACTAGTGCTGGCCTATAGCTTCGTTGTCATTGCTGTGACTGGTACTGCATTCCTATTGTATTAAGTTAACTACTAAGCAAAAAATATTCATCTACTAAACACCATGCAAGAATTTACAAGTGCTGGCCTATAGCTTCATGTCTTCCTGTGTGTAATTCAGGAAAGAATGTTTTTATTGATGCTTAACTTGATTTTATACTAATACTTTGTGATTTGTGAATTTTTAACCATTGAAACCTGGGTTTGTTTGATTTATTGATTACTTAAAATCCTTTTTTATGCTTTCTCACAGCTATAAGCGATTATAAACAATCCCTCCAGTTTAGGCACCTCAATGAGGAGAAGCAAAACATCCACATTGAGGTACTTTTTAGCTAACAATTTATTATTTATTAATATTGTTAAGAAACATCAGCAATTTTTTTCCTTAAAAAATGTAAACAGAATTGATGAAATAAACTGAAACAGAACACGCTAAAGCTCCCAGTTGTGTGTTAGTGATACTATGCTGCGATTTAACCTGTAATATCTCTCTCTTTCCCTCTGTGTGATATATATATTTTGTATACTAGGTTGTCAGAAATGGTAAAAGAATTAGCGTATCAATATTTGATCTAGTGGTGGGTGATGTGGTCCCTCTCAAGATTGGTGATCAGGTAAAAATGAAGAAAAACATTTCTATGACCTGTTAATATTGATTTTGGTTTCCGAGATATCTTACAGAACTTGTTTGTTTAGGTCCCTGCTGATGGTTTATTAATTAGTGGCCAGTCACTTGCCATTGATGAATCTAGCATGACAGGAGAGAGCAAAATTGTAAGTTGTATATAAAAGAGTTCTTCCCCATTATTTCATAGCTTCTTTGGTCATAATCACACTTTTTGGGGTTTGATCGAGGCAAATTACATAGCTAGTGGAATTAGAGGTTATCTTCTTCCATCATTCATTATATTTGTTGATTATTTGTAAGAAGGATCAGAAATCATAAAGATCAGTAATTCTATGCAGGTTCATAAAGATCAGAAGTCACCATTTTTGATGTCGGGTTGTAAAGTTGCCGATGGTTATGGTACTATGTTGGTATGTTTCGCAGAGCAATTGCAGCTAACTTACATAATAGCAAACTTTATTTTCCATGCATGCATTTTTTCTTTCTCTTATGAAAGTGTTTGCAGCAAAATTGCTATCATTTTAATCACATTGAAATAGCTTGCTGCCTACTTTCAAACTTCGTCAGATTGGACTTTTATTTTATCAGAAAAGAAGGTACCTTTTTCCAAAAATTAAATATTGTGAGAAATTGAAATGGAAAATTGGGAAGGGGACATTTGATGGTAGTTACCTATATCTTATAGTTTTACAAATGCTTTTAGATTTAGCTATCTGTTGTTTATTTTACATTTTCCAGGTAACAGCTGTTGGCATGAATACTGAGTGGGGCTTACTCATGGCCACCATTTCAGAAGATAATGGTGAAGAAACACCACTGCAGGTTCTCTGTTTTACACTATCTATTTGCAGCCAATACGTACTGCTAGACAGCTTTTAATTCGTTGTGCTCTGGTATGGTACGGTCTGGAAGTCTCCATTTCAACAAAGCTTGTATAAGTGGATAACTCGAACAATATAGGAATCCTTGCTCTCGTCTTTGCTTGATCTGATAGTAGTTAGGTTAGTGTGGATAACTCGAACAATATCAAAAGGAGGCTGTAGTGGTACAGTATCCAGCTGTGTATTATGTATCTCATTGGTCTAAAAAGATGTGATTGGTATGTGGCAGGTGCGCTTGAATGGTGTTGCCACTATGATCGGAATAGTTGGTATGGCTGTTGCTGGTGCAGTCCTAGTTGTTCTTATTGCAAGGTGTGTTTTATTTTGTCCTTTTATTCATTTCCATTGAAATATGGAACTGTATATTCTCCCCCAAAACACTAATATGCCAAGTGAATCCCGACAGAAGGACAAATAGCTCGAACAACCTGAGACTGCACTGTATTCCTGTGATCACTGCCCCTTCGAAATTTTGTTTAATAGTACCTACACTGTCCTTTCATTCGTCGGTGCTATTTTAGAATTTGTGAGGTAAAAGTGGAATTTTGGGTAGCTTTAAAGAAAAAGAGAATCCAGGAGCTTCAGCAATCACATTTATTTACTTATGACCTTGTTTTCTGGCTTATAATTGAAATTAGACATTCGTACAAGCTTCAGTTCTTCAATGTTCTTAATTTCTGTTTCAGTTTGTATGTATGTGATCTGTTTCAATTTGTATGTATGTGATCATCCTTCTATAGATATTTTACTGGAAAAACAACCAATTCTGATGGAACAATGCAATTCATAAAAGGACAAACAAGTGTGAAGTCTGCTATTGATGGCGTCGTTAAAATTTTTACTGTTGCGGTATGTCATTTGTACATTTAGTGAAGCTTGTGTAGGATGTCTCAAAATTTAATATCAATATCAAATCCCAACATGATAGGTGACTATTGTTGTTGTTGCGGTGCCTGAAGGCCTTCCTTTGGCTGTAACCCTAACGTAAGTCACTTTTCTCTTTTCTGCTGGAAACTTCCATTTAGTTCCTTGCATATATAGCATTATTCCGAAAGATTCCTGTCAAATGTCTCAATAAATTTTATACATTGCAACTTGAACTATGCAACCTTCTTATTTTGAAATATCATTAAAAGCTAAGGGTTGAATAAAAAATTGATTCCATCTTTCCTGGTCTAATTTTTTGTGTACTTACTCTGTCTTTGGAATTTTTTTGGGTACTTCTAGTCTGGCTTACTCTATGCGCAAGATGATGGTTGATAAGGCTCTGGTGAGTTTCTTCTAAGTATCCTATGATCTTCTGAAACTGAATTTTCTTGTTGACATTCCATGAAATTACCAAAAATAAAAAAACTATATATTTGAAAATTTCATTATATGATTATTTTGTCATTTTATTCAGGTGAGGCGGCTCTCGGCATGTGAAACAATGGGGTCAGCTACAACTATATGTAGTGATAAGACCGGCACTTTAACTTTAAATCAGGTGAGGCATTGAATACCAAGTTTTGATTAAAGTTCCCTGGCTGATAAGTAATTTCTCTACTGTTTAGATAGATATGGTACTGCGTTCAATATTCCTTTGAGACATGCCATTTTGTTTTTTTTCTTTACCATTTTGCTTTTTGTGACTTGTGCAAAATCATCCAAGTTTGCAGCAGCAGCAACAACAACAACAACAAAGCCTTTTGTCCCAAACAAGTTGGGGTAGGCTAGAAATGAAGTCCATATTGAATTTCATTTCCATAAGATTGGCTGAATTTTTACGTTGGCTCGCCAAGCGTATCACAACCAATCATCCAAGTTTGCAGCATTTAAAAAAAAGGGCTTGTCGCCCACCACAAGGTTGACAATTTTTAAATTTTTTGGGATTGGGTTGACACTTTTTTTTCCGTTTAAGCGTTGACAATTTTTCATTTTTCCTGCGGACATGACACTGTTCCATTGGTGGGCAATCCCTGTGCGATTTTGCCAAGACGATTTTTAGCTTTTCCCTGAAAAAAAAATCTAACTACCTCTAAATATTAACTGAATTTTGCATTTTAAATGACTGTCCTTGGGTTCAGTGATTGTAACATGTTTATCAATTTGGACATCATATAGGCCTTATAAATGATTCTCAAGTCCAAAATAATCTCTCCTTCCAATTGTTTATTTTCTTCTTATCATACATTCATTCAATTATTCACAAAATAAGTAGATGAAGGTTGACATAAACTACATTTATTTAAACGATGATTTTGTTTAAGAAAAGTGTAATCTAGAACCATCTGCCGGAATATTTGTTGGCTGGCCTTCTAAAGTTGGGTCTTTTTGCAAATGTCATAATCTTGATTTAATCTCCAAGTAAGGACATGTTGTATTTTCCATCATGATTTAATCTAGAACCATCTGCCGTAATATTTGTTGGCTGGCCTTCTAAATTTGGGTCATTTTGCAAATGTCATAATCATGATGTAGTCTCCAAGTAAGGATATGTTGTATTTCCAGCAAAAAGGTCCTTTTTTCGATATTTTTGATCTGCGCTTTCGCGGTATCTTTTCTTTTTAATTCTTGCTAGTAAAACCATAAAGCTGATATATAGGTACATATTTTAAAGTTTTAGTGAAAGGTCTGCGTTTGGAGTTGAACTATTTGTGTATAAAAAAGGGCGGCCCGGTGCACATAGCTCCCGCTTGCGCGGGGTTTGGGGAAGGGTCGGACCACTTTGGGGTTTTCGTACGCAGCCTTTTCTGCATTTCTGCAAGAGGCTGTTTCCACAACTCGAATCAGTGACCTCCTGGTCACAAGGCGACAACTTTACCGTTGCGCCAAGAGTCCCCTTCAGTTGAACTTTTGTGTCTATCTAAAATAAAATATATCCATGTGCAGATGACTGTGGTTGAAGCTTATGTCGGTGAAAATAATATAGCTGGGACAAGTAATGCTGGTTCCCTTTCACCTACTGTAAATTCACTTCTGGTAGAAGGAATTGCGCAAAATTCTACTGGGAGTGTGTATGAGCCTGAGGTAACTTTTTACCTCTTTTTTTTCATTTCTTTATGTGAGGATACAATTTTACATGAAAGGAATATTCCTTATGACTGCACAGTTCTAATCTCTTAAATAGCTCCATATGGGTGTTTTGCAGAATATAGCCAATTAGTGGTCCCATTAGCAAAATACCTCTGTTACTCATACTTGTAATTATCAGTGAACTTTTTGAGCTATGTGACCCACCATTAAAATCTGTCAAGCAAAAGACTAAATGACTAGTTTTTGGAAAAAATTGGAGGACAGCATTTTGCCTCACTTCATTTTTTTGACATGTTTATAAATACAACAATTATACATTTGTTATGCTTTGAAGAACATAAATTGGGATTGATGTCTGTGATTATTTTAACTTGGGCAATAATCTTATTGTCAGAATGCAGCTGTTGAGATAACTGGGTCACCAACAGAGAAAGCTATACTTGCCTGGGGTGTTGAGGTATATTTCATTCTTATATGATTTTTTAAAGAGTAGTGCTTCTAGGATCAAAATTTTCATCAAAAGTGTTATTAGAATCAATTACGGTCATTGATTATTATTATGGTAGTGAAGTCTTAAGTTAATTTTGATGCATAGAAGAATAGCCTTTTCCATAATGTCATTCATGCTCTTTAGGCAAAAGGATTCAGTATAATTTCTGTCTGACTGATCTGCCATTTATTGTAAAAATTTATCTTTCCACAATTGCCTAAATTTTCATTATGCAAGTTCTATCAGAAGTTTCCATGGAGTTTTTCAATGCGACGCTTAACTTGCATTTTTTTAATATTTTAATTTGAAAATTTAATCATGCAGTTGGGAATGAGATTCAAAGATGCTAGATCAAAATCTGTGATTATTCATGCCTCCCCATTCAATTCAGAAAAGAAGCGTGGTGGTGTGGCTGTTCATGCAGTAAGCCTCTAATACTTTGTTATGAGCTGTCTATATTTCAGCAACACTAGGACAGTCTACAGAGACTGTTCAGTTCAGGTTGTATGGGCACGGGATCTGTATATGCAGCCTTTTATCTCATCCTGTTCGGTACTGTTGGATCTCATTTTATTAATGTACCAATCAGTTCTGTCAACAAAACTAGCACTTCGTTTTAGTTTCTTTTGGGCATTATTAGAAAAAATAGAAAGGCATTGATGATTACAAAATTCAAACTTTTGAAAGTTCCAAGTACCAGCATATACCAAATATTTACATAACTAGCATTCCTATCCATGCATTTTTTTGTCCTCTTTGTTTTCAACTCATTTTAAATTTATGTAGGGTGGTTCAGATGTGCATGTGCATTGGAAAGGAGCTGCTGAGATTATACTGGATCTATGTACCAGTTGGATGGATGCAAGTGGGACCAAACATGACATGACACCTCATGAGGTACGTCTCACCCTAGACTAGTAATCATGTACAGATGTGCTCGCTGTAGCTGTGTGTCTATCAGGCTGGCAAATGTTAGTTTTCAGCATCCTGTGCTAGCGTCATTTACAGGGTTGTGAACCCATACTATTTCACATCAGTTAGCTTTGTTACTCAAATGCACATACCAGTACCTGAAGTTCTTGGTGTGGGTAGTATAAATAGAAATAGATCATCTCCTCTTGTTCCTTTCCATTTTTTTTGCCCCTTAGAACCTACTGTCATGATGACCTAAGTTCAATCACAACATTCTAATCAATGCAAAATTATTCTACAAAACAAAATGAAAGGAATACTCTATTTTGCAAACAAATAAGAGGATTCGAGAAAACAAAAATTAGAAAAAAAATACTGTACTGCTGTACTATCCATTTATCATCAGTTTGTCTTGATGCCTGATAACAAATACAATGCTAGATCTGCTTGAACAGTGCACCAGTACACATATTATGTCCTCTAATTCCTCCCCCTGGCCAGAATTAATTGAAGGACCAAGTTAAGCCCCTGTACCTCCAAAACTCTTGAATCTACCACTACTAACAACTATATCCCAGAAGGAAAAAATATTCAACAAGAAAACCATGCTACACTTCCATACTGAGTAGTACAATAGTCACTTTTTGAATCCTTTGTTTTGTATTTCTTTTATACATTTTTTGTGTATTAGGTTGATAGGTTTAAGAAGCAAATAGAAGCCATGGCATCTAAGAGTTTGAGATGTGTGGCTCTGGCATATAAGCCTTTTGATTTAGAAGATGTCCCGAGTGAAGAACAAAGGGTCAATTGGTCTTTACCTGAGGATGACCTAATTCTTCTTGCTATTGTGGGTATGAAGGTAAAGTTTTAGTTCTAATTATTGAATTTTCTTTTATTTGACCGTATTGCTGTTTTCCTTTAAACTTGACTAGAAAGTCTTGAGGTACTGTTAAAATTTTCTGAAGTTCAATACATTAATGTGAGTTTATTTCAAAAGTACAGTATTGTTTTATCATTTAAAGATAAGGTCTTATAAATGGCCACAGTTCATTTTTCATATTAGGGGTTTTGCGGTTGTTATATTTGATTTATGGAAAGAATTTATCAACTTCTGTGCATGGAAGTGATATTTGAAAGTAATTTTATTGTTTTGTGGATGCATGATACAATGGTTCACACTGGAAAATGGTTGTCTAATCATTGTAAAGTGGTGTGTATATTAGTGTTATTGTGCTTTAAGTAAGATTTAATATAAAAGAATATAGAAATCAACATTCCCAGCAATGACTTAAATAAGTACCATATCTTAACTTTTTGTAGGATCCATGTCGTCCTGGTGTGAAAGATGCTGTTCTTTTGTGCATAAATGCAGGAGTAAAGGTATATTGCTCCCTCAAAAATTAACTGTCTTATAGTCTGTTTGAATGTTCCTTTTCAGACTTCCGAAGTGCGAACTCAATTATGTGGTGTTTGATCTGTAGGTACGCATGGTCACAGGAGACAACCTTCAAACAGCCAAAGCTATTGCCTTGGAGTGTGGGATACTATCAGAAAATGACAAAATAGATGAGTTCATTATTGAGGGGAAAGTTTTTCGTGATTTGAATGATCTTCAAAAAGAGCAAACAGCAGAGAAAATCAAGGTAGATGGTAGTAATTAATTTATTGGGCTATATTTTCCTTCCATCTAATAAGATCCATGTATGCCAGTACCACATAAAAAAAAGTATCTAAATATCTTATATGTTTCCTTCTGGAGCATGCATAGATGTAAAATTCATCATCTCCTTATTCTCATAGACGCACCAAAGTTACCCATAATTCTTACTTAGTATCACGAGTAAAGATAAATAGGCAAGAAAAAAGGGGCACTTGGAGACATCTTTTGTTGTAGATGGGGAAGAGAAGTTGAGGATGATGTTTTATTGACCTGACTTGCGGAGGCTGGCACAGTGGGTCCTGGTCTAGACTTAAAAAACTTGCGTGAAGGCTGGCTGATTCTGGGTCAATTATATCGTGGTCTGACCTAATCTTACCTGTTTTCAGACTAGCACTTCCATCATAGTTTCTTGAATTGCTCATCTGGTCTGTGATTTTGTTCTTCAATAAACTGTCACAGGACTTAAATATTGTTGCCTTCTTTTAATAAAGCCTATATAAGCCTATATCGTGGTCTGAGCATGTAACCATCGAGAAGCCTAAAAGTGTTAACTCAAAATGGAAAATGGTTAGGTGATGGCAAGGTCTTCTCCAAACGACAAGTTGCAGCTGGTAAAAGCATTGAAAAGGAGAGGTCATGTAGTAGCTGTAACTGGAGATGGTACCAATGATGCTCCTGCTTTGCATGAGGTCGGTTCTTTTCTTTTCCTAGGATATCTTAGATGTTATGGACAGAGACACCAGATAGTTAACTTTTTCTATATTGTGAATACCATTCATGCCACGAAAAAATAAATTTGGAAATGCAGTATGTACCCTGTGAAACACCTAAGATGTTATCCATTTTCTCCCTCTGACGTTTTATTATAATATATGCGACCTACCTCTCCCTATTTCTCTTAGACAGAAGGAAGAAGGATGGGTGGTTTCAATAAATTTATAGAAAGGGAGTACTTGTAATATTTGATAAGTTGGAGAATGGTATGCGTGATATTTGAGTTTTTGTAAAAGGCTCGCTAAATTTATCATTTTAAGTGAACAAAAATTCTTTCCTCAAATATTTAGGCAGATATTGGTCTAGCTATGGGGATTCAAGGAACTGAGGTGGCCAAAGAAAGCTCCGACATTATTATTTTAGATGACAACTTCTCTTCTGTTGTCAAGGTACTGTTGCACTATATTACTTTCTACCTTTTCTTATTATTTTACTTTCCTGAATTTGTTTAATAAAATACCAAGCCTTATTTATCATAGTACTATAGTGATGATGATGATTATGAAACTTAGTATTAAAGATACAACAAATAGAAGGGTTCTGACCATTATTTTCGTTAATATATTCCTTTATATAACTTGCAATTTTTTATCGTATTGGCCTTTTTCTGTAGGTCGTTAGATGGGGCCGCTCAGTTTATGCAAATATACAGAAATTTATTCAGTTTCAGTTGACAGTGAATGTAGCTGCTCTTATTATTAATGTGGTTGCTGCAGTCTCTTCTGGGAATGTCCCTCTTAATGCTGTCCAGGTGAATAAATTGTATCTTCCATAAAAATTAAAAAGAAAATTGAACAATTGTGACATGTAAAATTAATCTCGAGGCCATCAATTTAGAATAAAGAGAACAGAAAATAGGAAATGCAATGGAAAAGAGACCATCAAATTAGATTGAGCCCAATTAAGGTTGATTGTTGAATCTATTTATGATGTTTGCTCGAAACTAGGACCTTCAGTTTCCAATAGGAATGAAAGATTACCTATAAGTGGTTCCTCAAAGGTTTATCAAGTGTACAGTTTACCCCACCCATGAAATATATTTCATATTAGCCCCATTATACTATACACCTCTTAAAAGGAATATATTAGTTTTCCACTGTTCATTTATGGATATTGTAATTCATTGTTTCTAGTTGCTATGGGTTAATCTAATAATGGACACACTTGGTGCTCTTGCATTAGCGACTGAACCACCAACTGACAACCTCATGAAGAGGCCGCCTGTTGGTCGCAGGTTAGACCTCGAACAATCCTGACAAGACATCTACTTTATTAGTTTATCTCCCTTTCAAAATGGTTCACATATATATTAGCAAATAGATTAAGTTTAACTGTTAAATAATTATAAACTGTTGAACCAAACATCTGAGGCATTTCCTTAACAAGTTAGGTGAACTAGTTTAAGAAAAGAACTGGTTATTTTTTTTGTGAAATTTTACAGACAATTAATGAAATTCTGCCTTTTGAAAGTTGAAAACATTTGGTCTGTTGCTTTCTACTTTTAGCTAACAAAGGTTTTTTTTTCAGGGAGCCTCTAATTACGAACATAATGTGGAGAAATTTGGTTATTCAGGTAAATCTCCAATTGAATAATTACTTTTAGATAAAGAACATAAATTATAATAAATAACAATCTTATTTTTTGTAAAACAAGGCTTTCTTTCAAGTGGTGGTTCTCTTGACACTTAACTTCGATGGAAGAAGCCTTCTTCAACTGGACAATTATTCAAAGGCTGACACGAACAAAATAAAGAATACTTTCATATTCAACACTTTTGTTCTCTGCCAAGTAATTTCTTCTTTTCTACATTTTATCTTTAATTTGTATATTTCGAGCTTGTACAACTATAGAGCTCTTTGTTTTTCTTGTTTGTGTTATGTAGCTGTGTTCCAGTGAAAACAAGTATCGGTATTTAAGCCGATTCAATCCTCTATTGTACCCAAAATTTCTGATGGAGCCTCAATTTAACCCAAATTTGTTTTTTGTAATTAGCCCTTTTATTGACAACCCATTTATCTTCAGTTTACGTCAATTGCACCTTTATGCACCTAACAAGCTAAGAAAAATTGAAATGAAAACCTAATCTGGCAAGGGAATGTAACATCTAGCAAACCCATCACAATGAAATTGGGAGTAGAACATATTATTGGCATTCCCTTTTGGCTTTTCATATATTTGATGAAATCTAAATTTACATTTGTATTAGGTATTTAATGAGTTCAATGCAAGGAAACCAGATGAATTGAATATCTTTGCTGGAGTTACAAAAAACCACCTCTTTGTGGGCATCATAAGCATAACCATTGTGTTGCAGGTACTACTTTAGAAAGCAATTTTGTATTTTTTATGGGACAACATAAACATATTTTTCTGAAAGAGATGATTCCATTTGAGTCGATACTTCATTTTAAATCTTTTGAATATTACAGGCCATAATTATCGAGTTTCTTGGGAAGTTTACGTCAACTGTGAGGCTTAGCTGGCAGCTTTGGCTAGTCTCTATTGGCATAGCTTTTGTAAGGTAAAGAACCCAAAATTTTCCTTCTCTTGCCCAATTATTCTTTGCAACATGCTTGAAGAAGGTTTCAGAGTTAACTTATTGCTTCTTGGAAACCTCAGGTGCTTTGGTGATTTGAGTATAGGATTATTTACATTTGGCAGATGCAATATGGCTTGTTAATTAGATTCAGAAGAATGTTCAAGTTTTTTTTGGCTTGTACTTGTTAATTTTGACCAAAAATTGCTTTACTTAGCTGAATATAATGTTTCATTTTTTTTTTCATTTTCTCATTGAACAGTTGGCCTCTTGCATTTTTTGGAAAGTTTATCCCAGTCCCTAAAACTCCCTTGAAAGATCTAATTGGCAAATGCTGGCCCAAAAGAAGAAATGGTACTTCACATTTTATATGTCAGTGAACACAAACATTTCTTAGAACATTTAGGCTGAAGCTTATGGGTAAACAGCCAACTTTATTATGAATGTTAGCTAAACCAAAAATAAATAAAGAACTAAATGAAATCAGGAAGAAATGGTATTTGGTTGGGTTAAATGTGTGTACAAATACTGTTTTTAACCAGGCTTGATGCCAATCAGGTTGGAGTGTTGTAATATATTTGGGGTCATCACTTTTTAACTTTGGAGGAAGTCCATTACTGCATTATTGTGTGGTAGTTCCTATCCAGTCAGTATAGGTTTGGTAACCATAGTATAGGGCGATAAATTCTGTTATTGTACTACTAACTGTTGGTTACATCCTCTCCAGTACGAGTCTGATTCTGTACTGGTATGAGGGCACAGTATACGAACACTGATGGCCAGATGTTTCTTTAATAAACACTGAGCCACTAAACCAAATTGATAATTTCAATTGTTTTTAGCAGCTACTGGGAATTCCGATGAAGAAGCCAATTTCAACATGGTCTAGAATAGTTGTATAGTTTAAACAAGCAAAAAAGCAAAAAAGAAAAAAAGAAAAAAAGAAAAAAAGAGAGACAAATGATGGTGAAGGTTTCAACTTTTGAGGTACTAACCAAAGTAATCTGATCCTTAGCACAAGTTTGTTTTGTGGATTTGCAAGGTTTTTTTTTTCAATCCATGATCATATACATGTAAAGAAGGAAATGAAAATTGTAATTAGTTTTCGGTTGTCGTTTTTTTCGTGAACATCATTTCTAACTTGTTGGTTATATTTTGCTGATGCTGGACTGTTTTTGGTTTTCATTCTTGGTGAGAAATTGCTCAATCGATTCTAGAACAGGTGATAAATCTTTTTTGGGTTCACTACCTTAACAGCATTGTTTATTGGTCCTAAAGTCATACTGTGGATTGGACGGTTGTGGAGGCATTAAGATTCGTGTTAATTCCAAATCCATCAAGTTATCCTATCTTTTTGTTTGCATGATCTCCGTCAGGTTACTATTGACTAATCTATCAGCACCTTCATGCCATGTTAAACATCATCTGCCTCAGAAAATCCTGCTTATGAAGTCAAAGCCTTGGTTGCTGTGTAACTACTTAAAACTGTTTTATGGAACCTAGAAAGAGGAGGTAAAGCGTAAATTCAAGACTCAAGAGTCAGATAGGATAACTTGCTTATAAGTCATAGCTAGCCAGCAAAACATGACTCAGCACCTTTTTCAACACCATGCAATGCAACTATGCAAGGCACTAGCTAATCATCAATTCATGATGAAAGAGAATAAGAATTTACAAGCATACAAATCTTCTTCCAAATTTGAACCAGAGAGCCTCAAATCTGATTCGGTCCACTAGATCAGAAATGAATGGCTCGGATTTAAATTGCAAGAGAAATTTTCAATATTATTGATATTCGTTGATTCCAAATTGAACGGTCGGATGGGGATTTGAGAATCAATGATCCAATTGGTAGGCGAAAACTCAGATATTGACTACTGTTGCCTCAGAACTTTTTCTATCATATATGTTAATATTTTTTTTTCCCGTTTCTTAATAAGAGGAGGGATCACTCTGCTTGTATCATTTGTTTATGCTTCAAAAATTCAGATTTGGTTTCCTCAAAAAAGAAAATTTTCCTATATTAATTCCACTATCATGTGCGTTTTCGAGGAAAAGTACAAAAAGTCACGGTTTACCTACCTCATTTTTATAATAATTTGACTGGTTGATACCTCATTGTCTGCACTTAACTAGATTAGCAGTGCAAAAATAAATCACAATCTTGGAGAAGGGAAGAGATAAATGGAAGATACTCTGTTATCATGTGCATTTCCTGTTTCTTTCTTGACATATGTACTAGTTTCTCTGTTCTTTATTTAGAACTATCTCTTTATTCCAATATATAGCATAGCATCTTCGAACTACTTTGCAACAAAACGCAGGCTAACAATATTTTTATTGCACCACTAATGAGCATATCAACATCATTCGTTAAGATTTCGTCAAAATTTGTCTACAACATAATTGATATTCATTTTCAGTTTGATGTATACTTTTACTTTGCTTAAGATGGTTTTTGGTATTGGAAACAAATTAGTCTTACAAATGGATAGATACATTAATTTGTTTCTTCATTTATTGTAATGATTAATTTTCTAACGAATTGTTTTTCTCAAGTTTCACTAAATTGGATTGATTAAGTTTCGCAGCGGTATCCCAAATAAAACAAAATACTGCAACGCGTGGGTGTCCTACTAGTATGAAAAAATTGCGTTGAAAAAGAACATAAAACATTGAATTATTCCCAAAATTCTTAATTCGGGAGCTCAATCAACAAAACTCTAACAAGATTCCAAAAAAGAACTGAACCTAATTAACTATATTTTAATTACCTGCCAAGAATGATTAACCCTACGCTACCCCTTCTTGTGCTAGTCAATATAACAAGACATGATCACTTTTATTCCCCTTAAAATTTCATAATATTCGGTACAGTTGTTTTTTAAGTACCATGCAAGAAAACTAGGTCAGTAAACATTCTCTTTTTTGGGTTCTTCTACTTGTTTAAGTTCTCTATATACCGAGAAGTACATAATACAGAATTGTGATCGGCAACGCAATGAGCATTCCAAATATAACCCTGAAAAAGAAAAGAAAAATAATCTAATAAATATAATTGAAAAAATTGTGCCTTGAATGATTTAAAAAAATTGAAGGTTAAATTCAATTCAAATTTGCTTACGCTGTGCTGAGAATTTGTGGGTGGCAATTGTACTCCTTGGCAAAAACAAACGGTACAATTCCTTGAGGAAGTGCAGCCTGCTCCAATAACATATTTCATTAGCTTGCTCTTCTTAATTATAATGTATTCTAGTTTTGGTTTTCAAGTTGAAGAAAATGTATTCATCATCTAAAATGACATTGTAATCTCTGTTGAAAGCAAAGTGTGGGTTACATTATTTACCGTTTGGAAGGTGCCTACAAATGTATCTACTATGTATATGGCTTTGCTTCATGGTTTTGCTAACATTTTATTATATTGACAATTGTTTCACTTAGCTGAACAATTTAAAACAAACCTGAACAATAGCAACATGGAGTAGAACCCCACGAAGGCCGATGGCAATGGATGTCGCAGTCATCACAGCTGGACCAGTGAGAAATCTAACTGCCATCGAAAATGCCGCAACAGATTTACCACATGAGATTATCTTTGGTTGCAGTGCCATGAAGAGACCTGCACAAGCATATAATTTAGAATGATTAATTGCATGTTTTTAATCATGGTTCATTTGTTATATTCCTCTGTGTTACTTATTTAATGATTTTATATAATATTTTTTGTTGAAAAATGGAAGCAATAATCCTGAGGAAGATTTCTTATTGGAAAAAAATGAAGTAATAAAAAGTTCCCGATGAAAATTTCTTATTGAAAAAAGCATACCTAAGCTAAACATAGCCATCCCAAGACCTGCATCTGAGAGAATTGATATGGAACCCTTGATTATTGTTGGCATCTCAATGTTCCACCTGAAAGTTGAATTACACAGTTAATTCAGCTGTACTAATTAAACAGTTATTTCCAGATATTATATTATTGTGTTAATTATTAATAAGGTTGGCATGTATGCAAAAGAATATAAGTTGATGGATCATGAAGGAATATTGAGATTAAGAAATCACAAGGGCACAGCGTTGTAACATGGTTCTAGACAAGTTTGCATGTGAACACATGCACTTCTCCGAGTAACTCTGCTTACCTACTCATTTTTATTTAACTAAAAAGTTATTTAAACCACAAGTAATCAAGCTTGGAATGAAGAACCAGATTTGGATCTAAACACAGCCAACATAACCAGAAATAAATTAGTTAATTTGAAGATTTGCCCATGTCCTCTCATGACCAAGAAACAAAATGCTATTTGTATAGGAATTCCCTAATTAAATAACCCTCCCAAACAATTCTAGCCGTTGTTGGATATCAGAATTTTAACATAAGTTCCGTTTCAACTCACAAGTACACGAAAAGAATGGTAAGGTCTTATTTAGACTTGGAGGCCTACACTAATATACTATCTTCTATTAAATAGAAAAATACAAAAAAGAAGTATGAAAAACACAGAAAAAACTCAAGATAGATGTCAATGGAAAAAGGGAAATACTTCAAGAGAAACCTGGACACAGAATCACATGCATCTTAAAATATAATAGTTCTAAAATTAATTACTCAGGAAATCCTCATACCTGAAAGAAACTAATGACCATATTAAACCAAAGAGGCTTGAGTAGGTGTTAGGGTTTCTGATAAGCTTTCTCCAAACCATGATTAATATAAGTCTAGTCATGACACTGGTTGGTGGCATCTGGTGGTTGGCCTCCGCCAGACCTGGCTGTTCTGTGATTCCCTTCTCTAGTCCCTTTTTTGGTGCCATGTATGGTGATCCAGTTGTCGGAAATTTTGCACCGGGACTTCTAGAACCATCCTCAATGTCGACATCCCCATTCACACCTGTCTTCTTGATCGGGCTATTAATGTATCCACTTGATGCATTGATACCTGATTTTTAGATCAAAGCGAGTTATACAAATGTTAAATTGTTAAATTTCGAGTGTACACATGAACGAATTTCCTGAATGATTGTGACTCTTACCTTTTGGGGTTGGATTATTATCAATGGTCCCAAAATCAGTCGATGCTGCTCTATTGACAGCATTCCTCATGTTAGCCTCAGACACAGGAGAGGCACTTGAGCTCCACACAAACATGTGCAACTCCTTGTTTGAATTTGAGTTAGACCCGCCCAACTCCTTTTTCTTGGTGGACCCCATTGATAAGCCTGAGAGCACCGGGTTTGGTGTCGGATAGGATGATGTAGTTGTGGTGGTGTATAATTCACTGCTTTTGCTATTTGATTTATTTTTCATCTTCTCATCATCCTGTCCTGGTACAGCCGGGCTTGCAAGTTTGTTATTGAACATGGCATAGAAATCAGTCTGGTTGAAACTAGAGGCACGTGGGGTTGGTTCGCGAGATGTTTGGAGAGAGTAGATCTCAACACCTGTCAGGTTAGAGGCACGAGGGGTCATGGACATAGCAGAGTTCATGCCATGCAACTTGTTGTTGTACGAGCTGACTGATCGTCCCGCTGTGGAGTTGGTGGCTGACTTCCGGATTATGACGTGAACCTTAATTTAAGAGGATTTCAAAACTTTTAGGTTCGCTGTTTAATTGCCTTGACCAAGATTTTGTCAAATTACAACACGTGAAGCTTCATGAGCAAAAGTGTGCTGGAGAGTTGCATATCCGTCCCACACAAGGGATCCCCGAATAATTGCTTCAGTTGGATACCATAACTTAATTTATGATTTTTCATTTGAAGTAGATAGTCTTAACTTGACAAGTTAATTAGTTACCTTCTAATCAGACCATTAACACATTACATATTTCTAAAATGGAGATGAATACTGTTTTGTCAGAGGACATATTTACCTTGCCATCACGGCCGACCTCTGCATCAGCCTGTAATGATTCCCTACCATTAAGAGAAACCACATCTGAATCAACACGGAAGGAGGAGATAGCGGCACCAATATCAGGCGGGAACTGCTCTGAGATTAGTGCTTTGGCCCCACGGTACTCAAACAAAAACAGCATGAGTGTGTACCTATGATATTACCAAACGTTAATAATAATTATTATATTTTTTTTTGGAGGTAAATAATTATTATATTATTATTTGCCAGATTGATATATAAATGATGCACCTTACTTTGAATTTCTTTATTATTGTTATTTTTGGTCAGTTGGATCGATCACAGACTGCGTTTCTTGATCAGTACTTACATTATTCACTTTAATTTGAATTTTGTATTATTGTTAATTACTTGGTTAGTTATGTAAGGTCAGTCACAATATGTTGCTAAAAGAGAGACCTATGTGCAAAAGCAACTAATCGGCTGATAATTACCAAATCACGCTCTGAAGCACAACGATCTGCACCATCAGTGATCCTGAAAAATCACCATACATTGCACGAAGCAATGGAATCCCCATCACAAGTGTGTTTGGCAGCGTTGATAGTGAGAATAGAGTGATCACCCAGTCCAAACTGTATTTATAAATTAGAAACATACATCTCAAAATAATAAATAACATTCAGGCATACGTTTGTCATTGCTTTCTTTGTACAACTTTTTAGTTTTGATGAAAATGCAAGAGAAAA
This sequence comes from Eleocharis quinqueflora, assembly GCA_964058865.1. Lineage (NCBI taxonomy): Eukaryota > Viridiplantae > Streptophyta > Magnoliopsida > Poales > Cyperaceae > Eleocharis > Eleocharis quinqueflora. Next base: position 26,043 of record CAXKVX010001197.1, on the reverse strand, counting down.
CAACATTTGTGGGGCTTTGTCAACTTATTCAAGCTGGCTTCCTTCTGTAAGTAATATCTAGTACATAATAAATGGGCTTTCAATTAACATACAAGCAATTTAATATCCATCCTGGTTCTCTGACAATGAACATTGTATCAAACCTCTATTTTCATGGTTCAAAACTAATTAATTAAAGCACAATTGTAGTGACATAAGCTCCTATAACATAGACCCATGTTTTGATAAATGCGTGCTTTTGAATACCTGCTTCCTTTGCGAGGTGAGAAATTATGCCAGAGAAAAAGTGCCACTAGTATGACGACCTTCTGAAGTGAGTCAGCCGCAAGAAACCGGTAGCTCATGGTATAAGGGTTGTTCATCGAAATAAAATGGAAGGACAAAAGCGGTACCGCAAATACAGCAACAAACCGGTTTATACCGGCACACTGTTGAGGCGTGAAAATGCCCCACCACCGCACCGACCCAAACGCAAGAAACATTGCCACATAAAGTGGCACCATGGCGGCCATTACGTCATATATGTCTTTGCCAGTGATCATCTTACCTTTCTGTCTCTCTTTCCTTTTGATAATTTGATATTGTTTTCGCTTGAGTCAATGACCGGAGAAGTGGAGTCTTAATTAGTTTGAGAGGAGGATCGACAAGAGATTGCCCTTAGTTTGTGGAGTTGCTATTCATCTTGTTTGGTTGCCTTGGTAGGGGGGATTGAGTAGTTCACTGGAAGCTACAGATAGAGAGAGATAGGGTTAAAGTGGCAAGGTATAACAAGATACAGAGTATTTAGAGCTGAGTCTGAGTGTATATATGTATAAGAGAGAGGCATCAATAGATCAAGTTTAAGGGTCTGAAATGGGTTTAAATTAAATTAAGCACAACGGAATCCAAGAAGCAAGTTGAAATAATATCTCTGTAGAGAGTGGAGACTGATACATATTTTTTGAGCTTGATTTCAGAAATGTTTCTCAACTCGACAGTATAGACCTGGACAGCTTAGGCGACACATGCTGACCAGCCTAATAACTTAAAAGTGATAAAATTAAGAAGCATTTAATTAATCCCGACAGAAAGTAAGTGACTTGATCGCAGTTCATATTACCGTTGTAAATAATATAATAAGTTAATAAATGAAGTTTTAAAGCCCAATACAGTTGACTTTTAGTTTTCCAAGAAATTAAAACCGCACGGAAATATCATTTCATTATGTATTTGCTGGTTGAAAATAATTCATACATATGTGTCAGGCTAATGTGCATGCATGAAGTTCTTAATTAACATTGAATACCTCATTAATTACGAAGTGTTCCACCAGATTAAGTACAAAAAAGATAAACTGAGGGTTTGGCAATTAATACCACAAAAAAAAATCATGCAACTTTCATTCATTTTTTCGCTTGGAAAATGATATATAATTGAATTTTTCAAGAAGAAAAATCAACTCGTGCTAAATAAAAATTGAAAGATTCAAAACATTTTAGATACAGATATGCTAAAATATTTTTACGTACAAAAGTCTTTGTACCATGGACTCGCACCTTACATAGAATTTGAAAACCAACGTGTGCTCTGATACCACTTTTTAAATTTTAGAGAGGAGGGGTGAATAGAGTTATTAATAATTTGGACAGCAATTCAATTTCTAATGACAAGTCAATGTATTGCAATTTAGCAATTCAATTTACCACCTTTTAACTAACTAGAAATGAATAAATTTAAAGAATGAGTTAAAAAAGATCAAACAAAGCGTAGAACGCGTGACACCGATATATTAACGAAGTTCGGCTATTGACGAGCCTATGTCTTCGGGACTCCCAATCTCCCGGCACGATAATAAGGTCGAGCCGATGCAATAACACCAAATATTCTCTTACAAAGGTCGAGATCTAACTCCTTACAACACAAAGGATGAAGACTAGACCGTAGAACATAAGAATGGTTTTGAATAAGCAAAATGCTAGATTTTCAATAGATAAATTTGACATTGTGGAGCAAGAATTTAGCAATATAAGTTTTTCTCTAATGGAGAGGTTTGGCTGCTGTGAACAAAGGAAAATATGTCTGTAAATTTCATGAGAAAAAAAGACGACAAACCTCCATATTTATAGTTTTCAGATCAGACACAATTAGGGCTAATTAATTTCTAGCGTTATAACGCCACTTTGTGTACAATCTTACCATTATAACGCTAAGTTCAAATTCTGAAGGTTGGTTTATTTCCTATTTAAGAAACAAGATAACGTTATAATGCTAAAGATAGCATTATAACAGGCTTCTCGGGTAATTTATGGAGGGTTAGTACTTAGCCAAAATTTTGATTTTCAGTGGTCTGGCGTTATAACGCTAAGTGTAGCATTATAACAGTTTTCTCGGGTGATTTTTGGAGGATTAGTACTTAGCCAAAATCCTAGTTTTCTTTGATATGGCATTATAACGCTGAGTGTAGCGTTATAATGATTTTCTCGGGTGATTTTTGGAGGATTAGTACTTAGCCAAATTTTGGTTTTCTGTGGTCTGGCGTTATAACGAGTTTCTCTGGTAATTTTGATTGTGCCTAATTGGAATTTTGAAGACCTCTGGCGTTATAACTCTAAAGATGGCGTTATAACACCAGAGGTTGCTTTCGGACAGTTTTGCTCATTTCAACCTCAAATTTAAATATTGTAATGTTACAAATAAATCAATACATATCTTCATGCTTGATCTCATCCTTCACATTTCTTTGTCCACTTTCCTTTGATTTTCTTATAATGTTCCTATAAAACAATCTCAAACAAAGAAATAGTGGTAAAATGCAAATTGTTTTGCAAATCGATAAATACAAAGAAAATGTTGATTACAACAGTCCGAGTTGTAGTTGAGGTCGAAGTCGACGTATTCGGTAGAATCGCAGTCGAATTGCGCGAATTGTGTTGGCTCAAGTTTGTCCCAAGTTGCTCATTCCCACGATGGATTAGTGCCCGTGATGTCACTGTAATCAGTGTTATGAGAGCCTTCACCTGTGTTAACATTGTTCCTGAAATGAGAACTTTCGCTACAAAATTCTGAAAGTTTGTTATTTGTATTAAATACAACCCATCGTTGCTAACATGCAAGGTAAGTGCCCTATTTTTCACATCAATTACCGCTCCGGCAGTAGCCAAAAAGGGTCTGCCAAAAATAAGAGGTACTTGAGGGTCTACTTTCATTTCCGCAATGATGATATAGCAAGGTATCAAATATTTGTCAACCAAAATTGGCAAATCTCTAATAACTTCCGCCGGTTGCTTGGTGAACCATCAGCTAATTGCAACGAAAATTGAGTTGGATTAATTGGTATGATGGTTCCAACACCAATCTTGTCATAAATAGCCTTGGGCTTTAAGTTGACACCGGCCCCTTGGTTAGTCACGACATTTGGTATGTACATAGCCCCTACCGTGCATGGTATCGAGATCAAACTTGGGTTCTTTAACTTAGTGGGAATTTCTTTAGCAGTTATGACATTGCAAATTTTGGTTAATGACTCAACCAGTTTGTCGTTTTGGTCGTAGAAAGAACATGCCTGAGCGGAGATGCATGCATCCTCGTCTTTACCTTTGGTGCTTGATCACCTGATGCGAATAGTTGCTCATCGTCTTTAGTCATTGAAACGACATCAACGACATCGACAAGGTGGATGTTTGTCTTCCCCGATGTCGGCTCTCCATGATGACACAACTTGAGCCGTTGTTTGTTTGCCTTGAAAGCTCCTATTTGTTGGCTCCAAACTTCCACTGCCCTGTGTTCGGAAACGCATTGACCTGAAATGGTCCGCTCCACTTTGACTTGAGTTTACCTTCAAAGAGCTTAAAACATGAATTGAACAACAAAACGTAATCACCAATTTTAGACTACCTTCTAATGATGTGTTTGTCATGTCATTGCTTGGTCTTCTCTTTATAGATCTTTGCATTCTCATAAGGGTTGAGACGAATTTCCTCAAGCTCGTGCTAGTCGAGGATGTGCTTCTTTCCGGCTTCAACCATGTCGTAGTTGATAGCCTTGATAGCCCAAAATGTCTTGTGCTCGAGTTCGACCGACAGATGACAAGGCTTGCCATAGACAAGCTTGAAAGGTGTCATGTCAATTCGGGTCTTGTAAGTTGTGTACGTCCAAAATGCATCGTCTAGTTTCAAATTCCAGTCCTTGCGTGAAAGGCTCACGGCTGATTGGAGAATGTGCTTGATCTTAAACTTCAACTTGGCCACTCGTTTGCAGATGGTAAGAGGTTGCGACCTTGTGCTTAACACCATACTTTTGCATGAGGTTTTTGAAAGATCGATTGATGAAATGAGAACCTCCATCACTTATCACCATTCGAGGTACACCAAACCTTGGAAAATCATCTTTTGGAAAAGACGTTTGATGACTTTTAAATCAGCCTTAGGGCTTGGTATTGCCTCTACCCACAAGGATGAATTTATTGTTGCAAGAGCTCAGAAAAGGTCCCATGAAGTCAATCCCCCATACATCAAATAACTCAACTTCTAGGATGCTTTGATGAGGCATTTCATGGCGCTTCGATATGTTTCCCGTCCTTTGATACTTGTTGCAAGAGAACAAATTTCCTTGTACCCTTGAAAAGAGTTGGCCAATAGAAACCGGCTTGAAAGACTTTGGCAGCGATTTTGTTGGTTGAGACATGTCCTTCGTAAGGTGATGAATGACAATGGTAAATGATTGATTGAACCTCATCTTGCAGAACACATCCCCTATGAATTCCATCGACTCCAAGTTTGAAATGAAAAGGGTCATCCCAATAATAATGCTTGGAATTCGCATAGAACTTCTTGCGTTGTTGGGAGGTGAGGTGGTCGGCATGTATTCGCAAGTGAGGAAATTTGTAATATATGCAAACCATGGAAGTTTGAGTCTCTTCACTTGATAGAGTTGTTAATCGAGAAACGTGTTATTGATTGGGAGGTTTTCACATGAAGAATCACCTAAAATGTGAGAAAGGTAGCTGAGGACGAGGTTTTCGATGCCCTTTTTGTCACAAATCTCTAAGTCGAACTGTTGGAGCAAAATAATCCATGGGATGAGGCAAGGTTTGATGTCCTTCTGTTGTGGTGAAAGCCGCAAGATCCGTGTAGACTATCACCTTTGAATCCACCAAGTAAGGCTTGAACTTGTTGATGGCAAATACCATCGCAAGTAGTTCCTTTTCTGTTGTGGTGTAGTTGACTTTGTCTTCGTCTAACACTTTACTTGCATAGTATATGGCATACGACTTTTTGTCGACTCGCTGTCCCAACACAACACTAACGACATAGTCGCTTGCATCACACATAATCTCAAAAGGTTTGCTCCAATTGGGCGGCTGTAAGATAGGCGCTGAATCGAAGCTTTCTTCAATCTATTGAAAGCATCTAGATAGCCTTTGTTAAAATCAGACGGGACATCCTTAAGTAATGAATTGGTAAAAAATTTGGCAATTTTTGAAAAATCCTTAATGAACCTTCGATAAAAACCGACATGTCCTAGTATGCTTATAACACCATTCAAATTGGTTGGTGGAGGCAATTTTTCAATCACCTCAATTTTGGCAAGATCTACTTCTAGACCTTTGGATGAGACTGTGTCATAATATCACACTCTCTTGTAACATAAAGTGGGACCTTTTCCAATTCAACACAAGGTTCACTTCTTCAAATCTTTGTAGGACTTTAGACACGTGGAACAAACAGTCATGAAAAATGTTACCATATAGCTAAAAGTTGTCCATGAAAACCTCAATGGACTTTTTAATAAGATTTGAAAATATACCCATCATTGCTCTTTGAAAAGTTGCGGGTGCATTACATAAACCAAAGGGCATCCTACGATATGCAAAAGTACCATATGAACAAGTAAAAGTGGTTTTTTCTTGGTCATCATGGGTGAATTGGTATTTTAAAGAAACCACTATAACCGTCAAGATAATAAAATAAATAGTGCTTAGCTAGCCGTTCAAGCAATTGATCAATGAACATGAGAGAAACAGATCCTTTCGCGTGCCGGTGTTTGAGCTTTCGATAGTCAATGCACATGCCCTATCCCGATACTAGTCTTGCTGCAATTGGCTCACCATTCTCTCCTTGAATTACCGGCATCAAGTATATTGTGGATCTCCTTTAGCACAACTTCGCTCAAGTCCGAGTTCAATCTTCATTGACTGTTTTGTGTCCCTCTTCCATCAAGATCCGGTGCATGCAAATGGAGAGATTGATGCCCTTAAGATCATCAAACATGTAGCCTATAACCCTTCGGTGCATGTAAATGGAGGGATTGATGCTCTTAAGATCATCAACCATGTAGCCATAGCCCTTCGGTGCATCCTCAATACTTGTAGAAGTTGGTTGGTTTGGGCTTGATTGAGAGATGCATTGATGATAACCGAGTAAGTTTGGTTTGTGACAAGGTATTTGTAGTGCAAGGTGGAAGGTAACGTCTTCAGTTCAACTTTTGGTGCATCGGGAGAGGTCTCGACAAAGTTTGGAAATGTTTTAGAGGTCGAGACTTGGAAAATTGGGTTCATGTTGGACTGGTTACGACGTAAGGGAGACTGGTTACGACTGTAATGGGAGAGAAAAGTATCATGTCTGAGAAAGGGTCTTCGGAAAAAATTGACTCCGACCGAATGAAGGGTCGCTACGGCCGTAATCATATGTAAGGATGACATTTTGAATGGTTATGTGGCTTTTTTCGGGCATTGTGGCCGTAGTGGGTTTGGGTTACTGTAAAACCCACCATTTTGACAACTAGATTAGTAAATAATTATCTTGTTAAAAAAAAATATTATTAGTTAAAATGTTAACTCTAATCTAGCTTAAGAAAATTTATGAAACAAACCTTCACGCATGAAAGAGTAAATAATTATCAATAACCTAATGTACTTACAAACTAAAACAAAATGATTAAATTTTTAACTTAAAATAACATAATTAAGATTTATATAAATTAACAAACATTTGATGTACATGAATAAAGTTTAAATCAAACAGACACACGAAAACTTACGTAACCTTTTTTTTCCAAATTATTGAATTAATTTGATTATAGGTTTTAGCTTATAAGACACGAAAGTAAAATAGAAAGTCCAACTATAAAATTTTAATCAAAACAAAGTAAAGCAAGTATCATGACTCGTTATATGAGCAAGGTTGACCCGTGACATGAAAGGCCACACTCTTGGTGCCTTAGAAACACCCAAACCCCACACTCATTCCTCTTAAGATGTGCATGTGACTATCACCGATTGTGAAGCGGGTGAACTGACTCGTGGGGAGCCTTGGACTGTAAGAAACATAAGACACGCACATAAACCGCCACAGAGAATCTCGAAATCCACTCATTCTCTCTCCTACCTTTTTCTTCTATTTTTTTCCCCTTTTCCCTTCCTTTCCCGTGACTTCCACGCCATCTCTCTCTCTCCCTTTCTCTCCCTCCCTTTCTTTCCTCGGGACCCCAACACCACTGTCACCTTTTCTTTCTTTTTCTCTTTTCCCCGCGGGGCCCACACCCTCATCCTAGAAAACCGAAATTCTCACCCTTTCTTTTCTCTCCTCGGGACCCCGCGTGTTCCCTTTCCTGTCTCAAACCGAATGCACCACTATCCCCTTCCCATAACAATTAATACATTTTGTCTGTGCTCTCCTCTCTGATTTCTCTACCTCTCGGCTCCTGTCTTGTTTCCCTGTAGACCATTAATGACGAACGTTCACTTTGCGAGTTCGGTCTTTACCTGTCTTGTCTGGTGGCGCTTCACCATTAAGGAGAAAATGCACCTCTCTGCCTTTGGGATAGGATCGTACTCGAAGCACTCGAGTGCGCCGGGAAAATTTCCGTTACCTGGTTGTACCTTGTTTGATATTTTTTTTATTTCTAAATCCGACGCCCTCTTGCTTATAAATCGACCCTTGCTACGACTCGTGCTTCCCCTCTGTTTCGTTTTTACTCTCATGTGCTGAGAAAACCTTGCCTTAAAATTGAGCGGTAAGCTAAACAGCAAATACTAAGAAGAAAAAGAGGGGAAGAGGAAGGCAAGAGGGTTGTGGTGTTGCCGACCTAACATGGTGCTCAGATTCGTACACCTTGTAGCACATCTGATCCTGCCCTCCTTTTCTGGTAAATACCCTAAAACGATTGATTAGTTAAAAGTAATCGTTAAGTTTTGCTGATGTGCATTCTTGCTTGCCTTGCTTCTGTTTTGGTTTGTGATGTTGAGTTTGGTCTGTGATTCTTGAATTATCATATAGCACACTTGATGGCAGTGGCCATCGAGCCGCTGACCGTGATGCCTCTGAAACTGTCTGAAAACGAAATAAACTAAGTGGCCTTTGAACTGTGATTGTCTGATTTTCTGGTACCATTTGTTTGCGCATCCAATTACCTTTGAGCATGGTTGCTGGTTGCTGGGTTATGGCATTTCCATGCATGTATTATTGCCCAAACACTGCACTGGTTTGCCAGCACCAGTGCAGTGCTGGTCTTTGCGCTGGATTTGCTTGTGTGCACTGGTTTGGTTGTAGCATGAGGAATGGCCCAGAGGTGATGACTGGGCCCAAACAGGATAAACGGGCTTAAAGGCCACAAATTAAAATGCTGGACGTAAATAATTAATGATATAAAATGGGCCTGCTGAGGCCCATATTGACCCATCAGATTCCACATGATCATTATTGACAAATGAAAATAAATGCAATAGTTTCTAAATATTTTTGGGCTTGGGCCCTATTTGGGCCGAGATAGGTATATACAGATATTACGGAATTAGCGGCCCGGCTCATAATATTTAGTAACTAGACCGAGTAAGAAAAAGGACCGAGAAAGGTACAATTGGGAAATGACGATTATAAGCCCGTGCAGCGAGAGCTACGGCGATGACGTATGAGTCTCGGGCTTCCGATCCCTCAGGATTAACACAAACCAAACATAAACTAAAAACAACCAACTTGTGTTTCTATATATTTTCTATACTATATTTATCACAATAAACATTATAACGTATAATATACGACTCAGTTACATAGTAGGATAGTAGCTTGGTACGACATCGTATTTGATATCATGACACTTGATTTATTAATAATGCGTAACGAATAAATTAAGTAACTAAACTTGATATAATACTAAACAATATAATTAAATAATTATAAGTGTTACTAAGTATAATATATATATATATAGATATATATACACATATATATATATACAAAATAACCAAATAATAAATTACATATATTTGAGCATGTATATAAGTATATATATGATTTAAATGTTTATACATATATATATATATATGTATATATACTTATATATGAACTTATATATTGGACTAAGTATAACTATATAAGTAACATTTTATATTGATCAATTTCTCTATATCACATAGAGTATACTGTACACCTAAATTCCATATGAAAAACATCCAATTTTGACTAAGTAAATATCTAATTATAAAGATATATATATTGATCAATTTTTCTATAAGCACATAATCAATATATTTACACACACATAGGTTAATATATATTTAGCTATTTTTGTTTCTTCTTTGATTGTTTATAATAAAAGTCCAACTAAAAATAGTTGATTTTATAACATGCTTTTCTCGTGATTTGTTATGTACATTTTTGTATCTTACCGTCCTGACGTCACATTTAATAATGGGAATAGTAAAACATTATAAAATAACATATAAATTAAATACGAAGAAAGAGATATGTGAGTTGAACACATGCTCACTGTGCAGCCGGGAACACTGCACGCAAGACTTGACTAAGTAATAATATTGAATAAAATAAATTAGGAGCATCAAGGATGTCTCAAACGCCGTTACATTGTCATTTGATTTCACTTAATATGTTACAAGTCCCTCGACTAATTAAACAAACTCGAAATAAATAAATAGGAGACCTAGTCGACTCGGACCCGCACACAGGGGACGAGACTGACGCAGCTGCATATGACGCTGAGGTCAGCGTGGACGCAGCAGATCCTTCGATAGAGTAGCTAGCACTTCTTTCCAGGTGTGGATTCCTGGGGATTATATTCCTTTCTCTTTTAATAGGACCAACCAGACTTACCTAAACTGAATTGCGGTACCAACTACCAACATTAATTAAACAGGCCCGTAGACTTGAATTGCCATACTTACATGCTGGTAACTGTACCATTATTTGAGACCAACCTGCATTTGCATGTCACCTGCATTCATATTGCACGTAAGATCCGATATACGGATCGTATAGGCTATTAGATTACTTATAGGTAGATGCGTATAAATATTATATATCTATACTCGTTGGGAGTGTTGAGAGTCGGGCCGGTGAGTTTTAGGATGGATGTAGTCTGAGGGCATCGTGGAGGGAGTATGTGTCATGGTGTCTGACATAGCCCATGGGATATTCTCAACGGGATGTCCTTAAGGACATTCGACTAATCCTCACCAACGATGATCATCACTTGATGACTCGTAGTGCCAGTTAGAGAGTTTTATTCTCAAAATCCTTATTATCTAGTATTATAATAATTCCTCTTTAAGTGATTAAGGTTCGGTTTCTCAGTTTAGAGTATTGCGTGTCATATGTGAAGTATTGGAGCTATTCCGTTCTTTATATATTTCTATTAGCCGATATTTGAGATCTCTAAATATTCGAAGGGGTTCCCCTATTAACTCTTAGTAAGTAACGGGGAAATCTGGGCCTCCCCTTGGCTTTAACTAGTACAGGGAGTTCCCTTTTTATTATTATTCAAACGGGTAGTCGTTTCCTTATTTCCGTATGACGGCTGAGATCGAGAGTTTAATTTATTTTCTTATCTTTTGTAAGGGTAGGCTTCTCGGTTCGCTTTTTGACCGAGTGTGTGCTTTTATAGCCGCTCTGCATTTACCAGGGCGTTTCGTTCTGGAAACTCAGATTTTAGTTAGGCCGTGGTTGATTTGAGACCCGTCCAACGATTACGTTGGGCCTGTGGTTGATTTGGGACCCGCCTAACAATACCCTTAGGCTTGTGGTTACGACCCGTCTGAGGGGGCGAATCCTGAAGTCCTACACTCGGGGTTTTCTAATTTGACAAATCGTTTCTTGTCTGGGAGCCTTCATATTATTCTTACTACCTATATATATATATATACTATTATTCCTCATGATATTTTTGGGTTTCTTTCTCGTATCCTCCTTTGGATAAAACATTAAATTGATTAATGGTGGTCAAATACACATTTAAGTGTAGCATTTAAATGTTAGTTAATCTCAGTAAAAGTGAATGGTCCAACCTTGAATCGGATATAATCTCAAAGGCTGGACCTTAATCCACACTGAGTAATTTTTATAAATTACTCACGTTCCACGGTTGGTTGTGGGGTCCAGGTAAGGAGCAAGATATTCTTTTGATGTCCAGAGGAGAGCGCTAGGATGGAGTCCCCGGCGTCTTCCGTTTTGAAGATCACTTCTTTTGTTTCTTCATTTCTTCTGTAGGATTAGTGTGTAGTAGGTTAGCCAGGATCAGTCCCACGTCCTTTGATGGGATCGTCCTCCTCTGTATGTATTTTATTTTTGTTTAGCTTCCGCTGTAAACTTTGTATCCAGACGCTGGATTTTATATATGTATTTGTTGGATGATCATGTACTGTGTGAAATGTGTGTGCTTTTCCTTAAAATTAAGTATAATAAATAAATCTTATATGTATTTCTGAGTGGCCAATCAAGCCTTTCGTGTATTTGTAATCAAGTACATGTGGCGAGATTTACACCCTTAAGTTAGTTATTATTTCTGGGGTGTGACAGTTACGGTCGTAATAGGTTTTGTCAAGTATAAGGTCCTCTATCTGGGTCTCTGGATTGAATGACTGCGACTGTAATGAGATTTGATTACGATCGTTGCGAGAAGGGTTAGGTCCTAGGTTTGATTGCAGGCTCTCTGGATTGGATGACTACGGCCGTAATGGGTCTCGTTTGAAAACTAATTTGCTGCTTAATCTTGTCGTTCGCATTCCTTCTCCACCCTGACCTCAGCGAATCCTTTCCTGGCACTTTTATTGGGTTCCTCATCTAGCAACCTATCCAAAATTTCAACACTAAAGACCGTTTGATCGTTAGATGAGTATTTTAGGGACTTCTTCACATCAAATGACAATTTTTCATCCTCGATCCCGTCATGGACATAGATTACGGCTCTTGCCGTATTGAGAAAAGGCTTACCCAACAACAACGATGTATAAGTATCATCTTCCATGTCTACCACGACAAAATCAATTGGTATAAAGAATTTATTGTTTTGGATTGATAAGTCCTCAACAATCCCTATTGGTAATTTGATCGATTGGTCCGCTAATTGCAAGGAAATCCTTGTTGGTTGAGTTCTTCAATTCCTAACCTATCATATATCGACTTTTGTTGGATTAAACTCATCTCTTGTTTAACAATTTGTAAAACAAATCAGTACTAACCTTGCACATGAGCTTTGGTGAAGTTGCAGATTGAAACATATACAAACTGATGTTGCACATGCTCAATCAATGCTCAAACATGCTATAGACAAGTCAAGGCATGATCAAGACATCAAGGGATGGCTTCACAATGCCCAACAGAGCACAGCGTTAACATCACGCTTCATAACCCGTCACAACGGGTGCCCAACCCATCACAATGGATTAGGAGGAGAGAGGTAAGCATGAAGATGGGATTTGGCCGAGCACAACGTTATAGTAACGCTTGCTCAAGGCGTTACAACACATCTCAACTTGTTATAACGGGTCCCTATGGCGTTATAACGGGTTCCTGCTGAAAATGACCCGCAGGACAGTTGCACAAGAGAAGAAGGGCAATTCTGGAAACTGTACAACCCATTATAATGGGTCTCTCAAGGCGTTATGGACTCTCTATAACGCTATAATCTGTCATCACCCTTTCCAGCGTCGCGCTTCGCCCGTCGGTGATCGCTCGTATGCGTTCCCTTCCTTTGGATCCTTTTGTCGAGGGAGGAGGTATTTGTTGGAAAAGTGGACAGGTCATCCTGAACGCCCGTGTCGTGTCTAGGTAGACTTATGTGCATGTGATTGTTCGGGGTTTTATTTATTTTCAACCAATGAGGTCCTGGGTTCAATGTCCTGGTCAGGCGCAAGCCCCTGCCATCATTTACATGAGGGATTATTTCAGCCTTCAATACCTATCATTCTTGTGCAACAAAGGGGTACACTAAATGACTTTAAAAATGACATCTTTGCAATGTGACTTAATTTGGGGTCAATCGTCCTTAAATGTTAAGCCAATTTGGAATATTACTAACTAAGATTTTATATTCGCTCCGATATTCTTATTTCGAAACATTGCCATTTATTGACCTTCGTGTTCTTTTCATATCATTTATGGACTTTTTACATTTTTTATGTGTTTTATGGACATTTGAATGATTTTGTTATCTTGTGTCATTTAAGGATATTTATACAATTTTTACATGTTGCTTGCAAGAAATGCCACTTATGGACATTTAAATGTATCATTTATGTTGTTGATGTTATTTTATGTTGTTTATAGACCTTTATTTATTTTGTTATTTCATGTAAATTAGGGACCTTTATTTATTTTGTGCCATTTAAGGACATTTGTGTGATTTTTATTTGTTTCCTATGTTATTTTTGAACTTTATAAAAAATAGATGTCATTTAGAAACATTGGGATGTTATTTAAGAAGATATGTTATTTGTGTAATTTAGGGACCTTTATTTTGTGTTATTTATTCCTTTCATGTCATTTAAGGACTTAGAAAGACATATCTCTATGTTATTTCATTTATGAACACATATGTATTTCTTGTACCATTTTTCGGTTTTACGAGAATAAATGTCATTTAAGGACACTGAAGGGATTGTTTGGAAGACATTTATGTCATTTAAGGATTTTTATGCTCTTTTATGTTGTTTATTCCTTTCATGTCATTTAAGGACTTAAAAAGTGTATATATTTTTATGTCATTGTTGGACCTTTGAACATTTTATGATTTCATGGATATTATGTGCCATTTTTGTGACTTTTAGACTTTTGAGGATTTTTTATGTCATTTATGGACTTTAGAGGAATTTCTTTTATTTATTTGTCATGCATTTTTGTATTTCATACAAAGGGACTTTTGTGCCTTTTAAAATATCCTTATTTGGAAATACTTCATTTTATTCCTATTAGGTGAGGAAGACATATATATATATTTTTTAATTATTATATTTTTGAAGTATTTTTATGTACTTTTGGATTTAAGATTTATTTATTTAATTTTGGACTTCTTTTGAGATAATTTGAGGAAATTTGATTTTATGAATATATCTTTTGTGTCTTTTATTTAGGATCTATCATGATTACTTTTGTGAAGAAAATATTATTTATTTGACTTTTGAAGATTTGATTTATTTGACAACATGTCCTTTTAATATTTCATTTTTCGAATTTTAATAATCTTTATTTTGATAAAAATACAAAAGTAGACTTTTTATATTACAATTCATGGGTTTAAGATATAGAGATACCTTTTATGCATTTTTATTTGAGATTTACCATTTTATTTCTTTATTGAAAATAAAGAAAATATATGTTTATTTGATTTTAAAATTTCATGGACAAATAACATGCTCAAAACATATAAAAACATTATATGAAAATGTAGAGCATGAATTTACATATTTATTTCTGAAATTTTGAACTTTATTTGCTATTTTTACAAAAATATACAAAGTGAAATGCAATTAGATTTAATTTCAACTGTTTGATCTGATCAGTCTTTGAATTTGGGCTGTCTAATCATGCGCCAGCTTTCTCTTCTTCTTCTTCTTCTTCTTCTTCCTCCCGACAGTTTGACTGGGAGTTGATTTCAATGTTGAGTGAGCTTCAGGCTATGGGAGATTGATTGAAGCATACATCTGGCATTGTCTTGGTGAGGGGAGTTGATTGGGCCCACTGTCAGCGGTTGGAGATCACCGAAGATGGTGGTTCTCCTCCCTGTCGCTCGGTCTTAGGGTTCATGCTCAAAACTTGATTTTTCAATTCTTTTAAATGAGATTTCAAGCTGTAATTAGACTTGTATGTTTGTAATACATATCTATATCAATTTAAAGCCTTGTTTTGATTCAATTTTTGAGTTTGAATGATTTGAAGCTAGTTTGGGTCGGTTTGATACCAAACAATCACAAATTTGAGCTAATTTGAATTTTAAAGGGCTCAATTCAATTCTAGTAAGTTTAGACATCATTTGGGGACATCATATAACATCAATTGAACTTCAATTTGATTTGAAAATGGTTTAACCCACTGTCAAGGGTGTTTCAGGCCAAAACAACAAAGAGGCTATTTGAGCATGAACCCTCAAGCATTTCACAACACACTTCAAGCTTTAATTTGATTAACCACAATTTGAAATTAAGTTTGGTCCAATTCAAGGGAAAATTTGGTCAATTTGAAGTCCAGTTAGGGTATTTGTGACTAATCAGACCTTTGAACCATCAATCAAGCACATAAACAAGCCTATAATCATCATACAAACATTACATTTCAATTTCAAAGCTAGCTCAAACAGAAATTTCAAACTTTGGTTCAGTTCAAAGCAATTTGAGGCTATTTGAACATCAAACCTATTTCAGTTCTAAACAGGTGCTTAAATGCATGAATTTAACTTTGATGATTGATTTGAGATAATTTGTATGTTTGTTCTTGAGACTGGAAAAGTTCAAGACTTAAAACATCCCAGAGAAGGTTTAAAATTTGATTTGAAATTTGAAATCCGAAAATTTGTTAAAAAAGTGCAGTTTCTGTGCATTTTCTTCGATTTTTGGATTTGATTTCTTAATATTCATACAAACAAAAGGTAAGTTGAAGATTGATTCCATAAAATTCAGACTTTAATCTTCATTTTGATACAAAGATTTAGATCTAACTCGAAAGGATGAAGATTTGAGAGAGGTTTGAATTTGGTTCAGAACTCAGATCTGAATAGAAAGCCATTGAAAGACTGATTTGAAAATTTTGAAACAATTTGAGGATTTTTGTGTTTGACAAGGGTGTTGGAGCTTGGATTCATGTTTAGGAAGTTAAAAGAGGCATTTCGATTTAATTTTTTTTGGATTTGAACATATGGAGCTATTTTATGTATTTTAGCACTATTTTTCTAGAATTTTTCAGAAATCTGAGATTGAAAAGGGCATAACTTGAATTCTGTTTATCCAAAAATTATGAAATTAATTCTGAAGGTTTATATGAACATATATACATGCCCAGGAAAGGAATTTGGATTTGGATTTGAAATGAAGACTGTACAAAAATATGAAATTTCTGACAGCTTAGGATTAAAAGTCTGGAATGGAACCAAGGGTCCAAATTTAATTTCTCGCGCTTGAAAACATGTTTTGAAGGCTTGATACATTGTGATGTATATACGCAAGGGCTTCTACACCATAAAGGAGGGTTATTTTTCAGAAAAATGGATTTGAACTCAAATAAGGATTTTAGCCCTAATTTGAACTAATTGAGTTTGAAATTGATGTTCTAGTGCCATATCTTGATTTCCAGAGCTTAATTAATATTTCTACAGCTCTTAGGCACATCATAGAATAGAAAAGGGGGATTATATTAATACATAATCGATTTAATAATCAGAAATGGCTTTGAAGGTCAGATCTGATTCAAAAAACTTAAAAAGATTTGTTCCTTTGGATTTTGTTTTGAAACCTGAAGATCAGAACTGATATTTAGATCACAGATACAAGCTCAAATCAATCATCAAAGAGATTTCATGCATTTAATTTTCAATTTCAAGATTCAAACAACAAGACAGCAAGAATCAAGCAAGCTTAACTCAAATTCAATCAAACAAGCATTTCATTTCATTGAATTTATTTGAAAAGCATAAAAAAGGTGGCCCCTTTACTGCCAAATTCAACACCACTTATCCTTGTTTAGAGGGTAATATGTCGGGTAGAGATCAGAAGGCTTAGCAAGTGTTAAGCAATTTCGACTAATTCTATAATTTCGACAAAGAAAGGGCATTAGATTTAAACATTTTCTTTCTTTTCTTCTGCCTTGGTCTTGTATGGCCTTCTATGCTTCAATTTACTTCCAAGTGGGCCCATTTCTATTATGCAGGTGCCTATGTGGTCCCTGGTGCTTCTTGAGGCTGTAGAAAGCATCTTTGATCCCTGTCCTTCATGCTTTTGATCAATGGTCCAGATTGAGTCATTTGAATGTGGATCCATGTGCTTCACTCCTATTTGTCAATTGAGTAACCTCCCTTGTCCTTCAGGTGTCCTTGAGTGACCTCAGCAATTTTGTAAAGGCTTGAGAAGCTTCTATAGTCGATTGAGGTACCATCTCACACTTCATTCGAATGCCATATTTGCGAAAGTTGTGGTATTTCTATTTGAATAACTGCGAGTCGTAAATATATTTATTTTGTCCTTATCTCGGTGAATAGTGTTTTTGCAGATTTTTGCGGTTTACGATATTTCTGGAAGAAGAAATAAACTGCTCTCTGGTCAGTTCTGGTGGATAACCGATAGAGGTATTAGACGTCTGATACTCCGAAGAGAGAAGTTTCTCAGATTCGGTCTTCCGAGTCTGCTGCAATCCAATTGGAATTGGGATGAAGGTATAAATGTTATATTAATCTATTTAATTTGTAAATAGATTAAAGTTTTAGAAATCAATTATGGAGTAGATCTGTAAAAGGATTAAATTAGGTTTTGATGCCAAAGATAAATAGGAGGTGGACACCCTCGGTAGTTTATCTAACATACCTCGTTTAATCCTTGGCTTAAGTTAGAAGTAAAATTTTTATTTTACGGTATTTCCGTAGCTTAAGCTAATTAACGGGTTTGAATCGTTCATGACCTAACAATGGTATCAGAGCACCAATCTCTCCCGCTAATTGATTTTCTAAAAGTTATAACTTATGCAAATAAGGTGCATATACCGCATATTGGTTTAATTCTTAGAAGTGCAGCTTAATTCCAAAACTGATTAGAAATGAGATTTCCTAAGTTCGGTTTTACCGATTGAGAAAGTTAAATCAGATTTAAGCTTTCTTTATGGTTTCTTTAAGTTTTCGTTTTAAAACACTTTCATCCGCATTTGAGTATATCTAAGAATGTGATTAAGCAATAAAGTACCCAAAGTAAAAGCTGTTAATCTCCACCCGTAAGAGATAAAGGTTAAGTTATGAGAGGTGTCTTAGGACTCTTTCGATTAACCACTTTTACGTGTCCTGATCAGCAGGCCTAAACAGGGACTTTGTCACGTTACCAAATTACTTAAATATTTTTGAAATGGCAAAATGTAACTCTTTCGCCTTTCGAAAACCTTTGGATAAGTAAAGTTAATCGAAGAGTGTGATGAAACAATGAAGTACCTAAAGTAAGAGCTGTTGCGCGTACGATGAGAAAGAAGGTTCTGTCTAGGAAAGATTAGATTTAAAGTGGTCCCCGGTGACCCTGATCTTTCCTGGGATCCCCTTTCCATAATACGACATCAGGCCCAAATGAAAACTTTGTCACATTACCAAATTGCTTTATGGAACAGAAATAATATCTGTTTCCAAAAACCATATGAATTGTTTATGTGTGTTTTTAACAGTAAAAATGAGAGCTGAGCATTGCTGCAAAATAAAGAATTGGAAACTGATAAATGATACACCGGATCAAGGTCTGGTATATATGTAAATTGAGATTTACTTAAAGGATATGAAATGTATAAATAAGATTTATCATTTTCAAGGAAAAGTAAAAGAGCGTGATGTCAAAGATAGATTTGTGAAGGAACTCATGACAATCTTTCTGGCAGATGACTTTCACGTATCCGTAAGAATGTCTTACAATTAGTTTAAAGAACTGTCAACTTAACAAACGTAAGCTTGTGAAAGAGATTCTGATGCCAAAGATAAACTGGAGGTGGATATCCTCGGTTGTTTATCTGACATACCTCTTTTAAAGAATGCTTGCATCGTTAAGCATATTAACAAACGTAAGCTTGTGAAAGAGGTTCTGATGCTAAAGATAAACTGGAGGTGGATACCCTCGGTTGTTTATCTGACATACCTCTTTTAAAGAATGCTTGATTCATTAAGCATAAAAACAAACGTAAGCTTGTGAAAGAGGTTCTGATGCCGAAGATGAACTGAAGGTGGATACCCTCGGTTGTTTATCTGACATACCTCTTTTAAAGAATGCTTGCATTGTTAAGAATAAATACAAATCCACACGAATTAAGTCGTATGTTCTTCCTACTCTATCCTTCTTACACTATTGTTCATTGGTTGACGGTTCTCTACTCAGTAGGCATTGCATTTTATCTTTGGTGGTCAAGGGTTATGTAAGACATAACAAACCAAATAGAGTGAGGTTACTTACCAATGATTTCCAAAAAAAGTTTTAGGCTTGGGGCAAAATCTTCGTTAAAAACATGTGATGTTTTAACGAAACCAAGAATCACATATCAAGGTGTGATTAGCAAGATTGCTTACCTAAAATAACTAATAGCTGAGTTATGCATAACAACTAGCTTGTATATTGGTGAAAATAGGGATCTTGGTCCTACTGCAAAAGGGAATAGAACAAATTTGTAGTGGGAGTTTTATTATTTGAATAAAACATTACATGAACAAAGCTAAAATCTTTACTTTTAACGTTGTAGAAATATGGCTAAAGAATCATCTATTGTATTAAGGCGAGAGAAGAAAGAATATGTCTTAAACTCACCGATCCCTGCTAAGCCTAAGGATGACAGAGTAGATAAGGTCGCTATGTACAATATCTTGGTTCATGTAATGTTTCATGCACGGCCTGAGACTTTGACTCCCGTCACTCGAGTGATCACAGGAGAGGTCTACCTAGATCGTGAGTGTATACTTCGTGCACGGCCTGAGACTTTGACCAGAGTGCAACTTCTTCGTCTATCTAGGACCACACCCGTCCCTTTGCAGGCTAATTTCTTGATTGCTCGTATGATCTCCAGCTTGGATTCAGCTGGGAGGAGGCAATTGGATTTAGGGGTTATACTTTGGATGTGGTACCCTGTAAGCTCGAGTGGACCTGTTGTATGTTGCTCGTGCAGAGAGATCGCTTGGAGGAGGTCGGCCTCTACTGCTCTGTATTTCTTTCCCTCTTTGGGTATAGACACTGTGATGCCATGTTTCGCGCTTGCATAAGTCGTTGGAACAACTTAACCAACACCTTTCTTTTGGATGGGATGGAGTTGACTCCCACACTTCTTGAGATCGGCACATTGATGGGTTTTTCGATCCATGGAGAACACTACAGGGAGGTTGATTTCACACGAGAGGACATGTCTCGGCCTCGTCCTCGTGGCAGATTTGCTATTCCTTGGGTTCTGAGGAGGATACATGAAATTTACTGGTCTTTGTTAGGAGGAGGTTCCTCCGTTTCTCTGGCTACCTGGGTTGCTCATTTCACAGATGCCATTAGAGATCCGGCCCGCACTCACGCGAGTCCTGTGAATCCATTTGGAGATATTAACTTGAGCTATTAACGTGAGTCCTGCGAATGTCATTCGGGTATCTCCTCGAGCATCACCCCAGTAGCGCCCTCGGAGATATTAACTTGAGCTCCTGTGGCCGGGAGTTGGCTGGTTGTGTCAGAGGGCCTCTAAAGGTGCTCGCTATCCGACAAACTCCACCCCTCACTAAATTCGGGGTTTTCAACTGGTTCTTTCCCGGAGGGGGGGGGGGAGGAGTTGTTCGACGAAGTTATTTTGGTAAAAGCCTTCGCGAAATAAAGAAAAAGGAGGTATAAACAGAATAACCAAGATAACAAAGAAAAGAGACCAACATTCAAGAATCAAATAGTCGATAAAAGGGATTCACTAGCAAAGTTCAGTTAGAATCCTATTACCCTTAAAACTACCATTAACATTCTGCAAGACTATTTATAAGGGGCATTTATAACCAAATCACTCAAAGAGATTGTCCATTAGGGATAGCCCAGACACTATTTAAGAAGCAAGTCAAATGAGAAATCAGGAAAAGGAACTCAAGGTTACCTGGATATAGAAGAAGACTTGAAAAGAAGGATGTAAGGAACTCTTCAGGGAGAAAGATTGAAGAAGATGCTAGAAAAACAGAGTGAGAAGAGTTCTTCCGACGGGCTTAGGAGACTATTTATAGAACTCACTTGAATCACCAAAACGTCGCGTGCAGCTATTATATGTAATGCTTTTCAACATAGTATTTGCAAGAAGTGTAAAACCATAGAAATTCGAAAGGAAGGGTTATTCCCTAGGTCGAAAAAACATGACACTTCGTTTCCCGCTTATTATTCCATCCTCAAAAGTCAGATTGAAGTGACGCTTTGTTTTCTGCTCAGTATTTTGAAATGATTATCACAATTTACGAGGGAGGCACGTCGTTTCACTGTCTGACAACTGTCACATATCCTCCCAAAAGGAAGTCCGAAAGATTTTGATGAAACTACCCGAAATAAACATGGGACAGCAAATAGTGCTACGTATAAGCCTTTAATGCACCCGAAGGTGGCATAACAGGCTTGGGGGAATATAATATGGGATCTAAATAACTCCCAAAACAACTCTCGAAAAATTTCTCGGGAGATGCCGCATGAACGAATCGATCTGGAGAAGCCGGATTGATCCGAGAAATTTTTTAACTTGAAGATTTAAAGCCTTTAATGCATCCGAAGGTGACATTATAGGCTTGGGGGGCAGATGATAGGCTATTTTTCTAATAGCTCGATTACCAAAGCCCACAGGAAGCCCGAACTACCCGGAGGACCATAAAGGCCTACTATTAGAACCCGAATCAGCTTACGGGTATAAAAGATGCCTCCTGAAATAGACTACCTTAACAAAGATAGCTTGTCCCGAAATAGTTGCTTAAACCCAAAATAGTTCCCGGATTGGATCGTCCTTCATAATGACGATTGGAATACATCTCCACTACTGTCACGTCCTAATAACTACCCACGATCAGTACCTACAGCAAACCGACAATACTTAGTATATATGCGCCTCCTCATACTACGGAGAAAGATCAAGTCTTAAGCAACACATACTACACAGACTCCATAGAAACAGACAGTTAAACACGCTGTTTAACTGTCCTCCACCTACATCAGTCCGAAACCACCTACGGGCTATCTCCTAGATAGGATGTATCACTTGGCCATAAAAGTAGGTAGTTACACCGAATGATTCTTTGGTTGGCCTCATATTGGCATACATAACCCTAATTGGCCCTAAGGCAAATTGTTGTTTCAATTCGATTAATGGTTTTCATGCCCAAAAGTCAATAGTTTGCACCAATTGGTTATACTCCCAATTACTCATTTGATTATCTCCATTGATCAAGAACACAAAGGTATTAGAAACGGGTCTATTCACAAAGGTGCTATTTTTTTTTGGAAATAAGTGGGACTCCCCACCTCTCCATTTCATTACAAAACGAAGAATTTACACCAGTTTGCTCTTTTATGTACAGAGCTATACCCTTTAATTGTTGCAGGCTCCAACGGCTCCTCTATGTGTCTGGTACCGGTACCTATATCTATGGTACTGGTACCGCCCCTATCATCTAATTGTGTGTAATATTAACAAGTGTCTCATTAGTTTTGCTAACTCTTGATCACCCTTATTCCATCTAGCTATACTCCAATTATCCCACACAGGGAATTGGATCCCTAACCAAATCAAAATAACTAACGGAATAAACTCAAAAAATTCGATAGATAGACTCATTTGATCATCAGATTCCCCTCCCTTGTACCCTATCTCTCAGCTTCTCCATTGCCTTCACTTCAGTCATCTCCACACGCCCCATTGTATGTTGCCTCACTGGTATTCTTTGCAGCGCCCTCAATCTGCTTGTTCACCATACCAATCCATGCCAGCAACTCTTCCTTTAAACCCTGCTTCATTGCACCTGACCAAAATATTAACAAACCTTTAATCTTAGCAATCATAGACATAGAATTCATTGCAGGTTTGGAATTGAAACAACATTCATTTCGGTGCAGCCAACAGTTCCACAATACAGTTGCACACACAATTTTGAATATTTCCTTGTTGACCATATGGTACTGGTACATGAATCCCCATAGGTTATGGGTCCTTGGGGCATTATGTAAATTGAATTTTCCTATTACCCAGCTCCAAATAGCTCTACTATTTTTGCAGTTAAAGAATAAATGATTGATTGTCTCATCTTTTCCACAAAATTGGCATTGAATTACCCCTTCCCACCCCCTTCTTTTCAATTCAGTTCTCACCAGTATCCCTTTTTTACTAAACAACCATAAAAAAACTCTTATTTTCAATGGAATGGGAATTTTCCAAATACTTCCTACAGATATATCTTTTACCCCCCTATCAATTAACCATATATAGATGTCTGAGCTGTTCAGGTCTCTTTGGTGCCATTGGGCCTTGTCTGTCTCACTGCTCAAGGGAAAATAGTTATTAGCAATACATTGTAAAGTATAAAATTGATTTATTTGATTCCTTGACAGTTGTCTGTTAAATGAAAACAGCTGAATGTTTTCCTTGCCACTTCAGCTACAGTTATTTTCTTGGTGAGGCATATATTGTATATTTCCCAAAATAGGACTTTAAAGGCTACCTCCCCACCCCAAACATCTTCCCAGAATAATGTGTTTTCCCCATTTCCAATCTTCATATTCCTGTTTATATCTATAATTTGTTCATATTTCTTCAATTGAGTCCAAAAAGGTGACCATTTCCTAGGGTCTGTTACTTTATTATATTTTGTCAAAACTAAAGATTTCCACCATCCCACATATTCAGGGTCTTTGAGTTTCCATATCTATTTGCATATCAGTGAAATGTTCATAACTCTCAAACAAATGCACTTCTAATTCTATCTAGCTTCCTCCTAATTGTTATTGGTATAGCATGAAAGCTCATCATGTATGTTGGGAGTGAAGTTAATACACTGTTTACCATGACTATTTTCCCTCCCATAGAAAGAAGTTGCCCCCTCCAACCTTGCAGTTTTAATTGGAATTTCTCAATTAGCTCATTCCAATCTTTGGTTCTAATTTTTTTTTCCAATGAATGAGAATCCCCAAATATTTTAGGGGCCATTTAGCAACACCACACCCAAATATCTGTGCTCACTTATTTGCAGTGTCCCCATCTATATTAATAGGGTAGGAGTCACATTTTGAGTAGTTTACTATTAAGCCTGATAGTGCCTCAAACCCAATAAAGGTCCATTTAATAACATGCATAGTTTGTTCATCAGCTTTGCAGAATAGCACAGTGTCATCAGCATAGTGCAAATTTGTTATTTTATAATCTCCATTAATAGTTGGTCTTATACCTCTTATCTTATTGAATATTCTTGCTTTATTTATCATGCAATTTAGGGTATCTGCCACTAGGTTAAATAGTAATGGGGACAAGGAATCACCCTGTTTCAATCCCCTTTTGATCTCAAAAAATTGGGTTTGTGTACCATTTATATTAATGCACAATTCACCCCCTATTAGGATCTTTTTAATCCATTTAACCCATCTATCAGGAAATCCCCTTTGAGTCAGCATTTCAAACAAGAAATCCCAATTCACTCTATCATATATGCCTTCTCTAAATCTATTTTCAACACAATCCCTTTTTCTTTATCACATTTTGCTGAGTGTACAATTTCTCCTGCACAGATTACATTATCTAAAATATATCTCTTTTTTTAAAAAGCTGCCTGGGTAGGATTAAGTAATCTGTTCACCATTGGTTCTAGCTTGTTGGTTAGGACTTTTGTAAAAAGTTTATATATGCAATTGATCAAGGCTATAGGTCTGTATTGTTTAATCTCAATGGCATTATTGACTTTGGGTATTAGACATAGCATAGATTTATTTATTCTAGCAATGTTAAACTCATGCCGATAGAATTGTTCAAACATTTTCATTATATTCCCCTCAACCACTTCCCAAAATCTCTGGTAAAATGAGAAATGTATACCATCTGGGCCTGGTGCATTGTCTCCAGCTGATGAGAATAGTGCTTTCTTTATCTCTTCTTCTGTAAATGGCATAGGAAGAGCTTGTTTGTCCATCTCTCCAATCTTGTTTTCATTTTTCCAGAAGTCTGGTCCCATCTCTGCAAAAGTATCACCAGATATACCAAAGAGGTTTTTGTAAAAATCTATAATATGATTTTCAATATCTTTTTTGTCTAATGTGATTCTACCTCCAATTTTCAAAGATTTAATGTTTTTTCTTGATTGCCTGTTTGTTGCACATCTATGGAAAACCCTGGTGTTTTTGTCACCCTGCAATACCCATTTGGTTTTGGCTCTTGCAGCCCAATATTTGGTTTCTTCTTCATATATCTCTTCTAGAGATTGGTAACTTTCTAAATATGTAATTTCCTCCTGTTCATCCCAATCTCTACTCTCCTGTATATGTTGGACATTTTCAATTTTTTCTAACAAGCATTTCTTTTTTATCTTTTCTGAGCCATGAAATTTTTGGCCCATCCTTTCATTTTTTCTCTCAATATTTTGATCTTTGTACACCATGAAGAGGCTATATCTATGCCAACTTCATTAGGACCCCTACATCTGGGAATTAGTTGTACAAAATCTTCATTTCCAGCCCATGTTTTATTATATTTAAACATACCAGATTGTCTCACATTGCTTTTTATTATGTAGCATTATAGGATAGTGATCAGATTTAAATCTAGGTAAACTTGAAGCTTCCAGATCTTTATATATATCACCCCACTTGTCATTATATAGAAATCTATCCAACATTGCTAGACATGGTTTTTTTCCTCATATTGGACTATGTGTATCTACTATTCTGAAGAGTATATCATCTAATTTGCATTAATTGATAAATGAGTTGAATATGCAAGCCCCTGAGATACTAAAATTCTCATTATTTTTCTCAAAGCTGAATCTTAAAGCATTGAAATCCCCCATGAGCAACCATGCCCCATCCTAAATTTTGTGTAGGGAACTTAATTCTTTAAAAAAATTCTTTTTATTCTGATATACAGTGGGGCCATATACAAC